>PVJN01005528.1:0-81640 GCA_004026805.1 Lasiurus borealis | reverse complement strand
GAGGAGAAACAGGACAAGTTTTTGGACTACTGAAATACAGCGTTCATGGGCCAAGGTAAATGGAAGTGGTTCTATCTCTGGACTTTCCTTGGTTGTTGTAACTTCTGTGTCTAAATTGGAACGAGACCATTCTGCTGTCCGACGTAACCGAATTAAATCCTTAAAGTGCTGTTCACAGAAATTTACAAAATTTAAATCAGTATCTATTGAATGGAAATTCTTTCAGTACAATTATATTTATACTACAGGCCCGGTGCATGGATTCAGGCACAGATGGGGTCCCTCAGCCTGATCTGCGGGGATCAGCCTGCCTTACATGTCACCTCATCAGGCTCCAGCCCCGTCCACATCGATCTGCCACAGCAGGAAGTAGTGCCAAAGCAGCAGGATGCGGGGGAGGAGCCCGAGCCCAAGCTGGGTGCTGCCCACTCCTGTTCATCCCAGCCCAATGCACTTGCAGCCACCACTCGGGCACACAGGTGTGTCTGTGGGAGCAGCTCCTGCCACCACAGCTGTGCTCACCAGCCATCAGCCCAGTGTCTGGCACCTGTCTGTCAGCTGAGCGGGAGCACACTGACCATCAGGGGGCAGCTCCTGCATTGAGCATCTGCCCCTCATGGTCAGAGCGCATCATAGCTACCAGTCGGTCTTCGGGCAGTCTGGTCAATTAGGCTTTTATATAATTACATTTAAAATTAAAAAATCATACCTTTGAAGTAGCCTGCTTTAGTTTTGCTTGCTCTACCAGAAGTTTATATGATGATCCTTTGTTACTTTGTATTTTTTCTTTTTCCATCTGTTCCACCAAAGCCTTCTGTTTTGCTTTTAGTAGGTTAAGTTGCTTAAAAAAAAAAAATACTCATAGATAGCAATGTTTAAAACAACAAAATAAATTATACTCTTCACAGAATTCATACATCAAACTAATGGAATTAGTACAAATGTTACCTTGTTGCTGACCTGCACTATATAGTTAGGCCCAACTATCATAGTTGTGCCTTTACTGAACATATACAGAACTTACTTTTCTTGCCATTATTCCCTAAACAATATAACATTTGCATAGCATGTACATCAGATTAGGTATTATATATACTCTAGAGGTAATTTAAAGTATATAGGCGAATGTAGGTTATATGCAAATACTATGCTGTTTTATCTTAAGTGCTGAGCATATGCAGATGTGGGTATCTGCAGGGTGCTGGAATCAATACCTGCAGATACCAAGGGACAATTATAATTCCCTGAAAGACCTAATTTTAACTATGTTGCTGATTTTAAAAACAACACAACAGTAAAAAGAAAAATCATTTAAGTCCCAATAAGATCTTTCCATTTTATAATGAAAAAAAAATGATCAATTCCTTATTTCATGAGAGAAGGAAAATAACCAGAAAATGTTTTCATATAAGCCACTGAGACTGAGACTAATAGACTTTTCCTTAAATAAAGGAAGAAAATTATTTTTAAATATATGGGAAAATATTTTCGGACAATTTTTTTATTTTTGCTTAATGGGAATCTCACTCAAGAGCAGTATATTTTTGGCTTGCATATATATTTATTAATTAAAAATTTTACTGAGATAACAGTAGATTCATATGCAGTTTTAAGAAATAATAGATTATCCATTAGGCACTTCACTGAAATTCCCCAATGATAACGTTTTACAGAATATAGTATAAGAAAAAACATCACAACTGGGTAATGACAATGTTATAATTCACCAAACTTATTCAGATTTCTCCAGTTTGACTTGTACTCACTTGTGGGTGTGTATCTGTGTATTTTCATTTTATGTAATTCTAAGCATATGTTAGTTCATGTATCTATCATCACTACAGTTAACACCGTTCTATCACCCTTAAAATATTTTTAAGAAATTTTAATAAAGTACAGCATCATAAGAATCTGAGGTCAGCTATAAACTCACTTCCACAAAATGAAATGCACATTAATAATTGGAAATCATGGAACCAATTTAGATCAAAACTACAAGAATCCACAAATGGCCTGCAATAAAATCACATCCTAATAATACACATGGGTGGGCAAAAGTAGGTTAATAATAATAATTAATTAATAGTAACAAGAAGAAACTCCTGAATTGCATGAATTCACAACTGTAAACCTACTACTTTTACCCACCCCTATATACCTTCTGTAAGAGAAAAAGTGAGTATGTGTTCACATGCATTTGCACAATGAAGAAGCAGAGATCTATTTATATTTCAAAGAAAAACAATTAAAGAATAAAGCAAAACTAAAGGTTTCATCATCAAAAAAGTGGAAAAACAGATTTTGGAACATTCCAAAAATGAAATAATAGTAATGAATAAAAAAGAACCATTAAATGCACTCAATAATATAGATAAATCTCAAAAATATCATTTTGAGCAAAAGAGGCCAGGAATAAAAGAGCACACACTCAGCATGATTCCTAATATTAATTTAAGCCATCATTTACTCAGTGAAATGCTCAAATCTCATGTTCACAAAATAAAAGAATCCCTATAAAAACATATAATGCATATGAAAGAAAAAACGACATACGAGGAGTATATTGTATACAATACTATCCTAAGTTAGAAACCAGAAAAAACCTGAGAAATAAGTTAGGTTATCTAAGAGAAAGAGTGAAGTATGCTGTTTGGAGGAATAATAAAACAAGTCAAAACAGCACAACCAAAATTCTGTATTGATCCAGGAACTCAAAGTGGCTAGACCAAAATTCAAACCTGCAAGTTAGACAGAGTATCAGACAATAGATGCTCTGAAGCCATGTTAAGGAAGTTAACCTTCATTAGAAGGTCAACTGTAAGAAATTAAGAATTAGAGGAGTGAGATAATCCAATGGTTGATTTTTAAAACGAACTCCGTAGGGACAGTATGAAAAACGGATTAGAATAAGAAAGAACAAAGACAGAGAGACCTTTTGACTAGGCAAAGGATAATAAAGGCCTCACCTAAAGTGGTAGTAAAGAGAGACAAAAGTAGTCAGTTTAAAAGATATCACCAAAAATCTGTAAACTACATATTGTTGCAGTCTTACAAATAAGGAAATACAGTCTCAAAGTGTTAGCAATTTGTCTACTTAGCTCTTCACATGCCACACCTAATGCAAGTGTATCCCATGCCACTTGTAAAGCAATGTTCTCAAACATTAAAATAAAAAAGGTATTAAAAATTACCTGTTTATGATGAACTAGCTGCTTTCTGATTTTCCTGGAATATAATCTGTCCAGGCTACTGCTGCCTTTGGAAGACCTGTGTATGTTCTGAGTGTGGAGATTATTGTTAATAAAACTCCACTGATTACCTATAGGGCAAGGAAAAGTTTTATTAATAATTCCATTCAATGTAAATCTAAAGACTTTTAAAAGCCAGTAAACACAAAATTATAAATGTGTCAATCATGACAAAGCAGTTTTTAAAATTAAGAAAATCATTGCAAAGAAATTGCTAAGATTTTTACCCTGGAAAGGTTAAACTAAACCCAAAGTGACTCTAATACCAGAGTTCTTTCTCTAGTCCTTCCAGATAAGAGCCAACATTATCCACAATTAACATTAATCTCCGTACAATACAACTAGGAAAATGTCACTCAAATCTCACAGGAACAAATACTTAATACTGTATAAATTTCAAACTCCTATGCTTTTGTACAGGTGCCCCAAAATGGTACTCAATCATTTGACATAATGACTGCAAAAATTAGGTTGAGTAATTCAAGTATCATGCTGCATAGTTCTACTAATTCTCTTTTTTTTTTTTTAATGTATCCAGGCAATTCTTTAAGTGTCATTCTTCTGCTCAACTGAAGATTATTCTGACACTTAAAACAACCAATTATTTGTTTATTTGATTAACCTAAAGACATCTTTTTCGATTCTCCACTATACATTTGTCAAGTCAGTATAAATTCTTAAAACCATAAAAAAGTCTTCCACCAATGTATTTCCATAATCTCTAAATGATATAATACTTAAGACCTCCAATACTGTTATATTCTAACTTCATATTATAGTCATGTTTGTCTTACATCTAACCCTAAAACTGAGTAAACTGACGACTGACATATTTGTTTAAAAAAATAAATACCTAAACAAATTCTTTGTACATGAAAAGAATATCCCATGCCTTCCCAAACATAATATACACCATAATTAATTGATTCGCCTATAAAACACTCCAGGGGATCTTTTTTTTAATACTAGGAACCTGACAATGTTTAAAATTTCAAATTTTATGGCACTTGTTAGCTATATTAACATATTAAATGCAGCTATTTCAAACAGCTTCATTTTTATAATGTTTTAACTTGGAAGAGAAGAAAACAATTCAACTTGCAATTTGATTTCCTTCATTTTTAAAAGTTGCCTCAAGATTATGAAGGATTACAAAATTTCAGAAGCATAAAAGCCATCTGTAATTAATTAATAGAAATGTACTTTATAATGGTAAATGGAATGACACTATACTAAAGTAACATAAAATAAAAGAAGTCTTCACATATTTCCTTTTTTAAAACTTCACATATATGTAAATATATGTTATTATTATATAAATTAATTAATGGATATGGGGGGGAAACCTCAATGAAAGACATAATTGTATTTAGAAACTGAAGTCATGTTCAGACAAGAGATTTGTCCATAATATTCTTCAAAAATAAATGCTATCCTTACAAAGATTCCTGGTAAAGGTAATTCATATTTTACATAAATTACACATAACTGGCATCTCTGAGCCAATAAATAGTTCTGGTACAACCGTGAGTCTCTCAAAAACCCCACAAACAGATTATTATAAACTTCTCATACCTGTCAGAAACCTCTCCCTGTCTTTACCATTCAACGGCTTCTTTGCAGCTGCCGCTTCATCTTCAACAGTTGCCACATAATCCAGCAACCTGGATACCAGCATAACAACCCAACTGATCATGGGAATATCTAGTACCCCTATAGAGAGATGGGAGGTTAAAATATAATCAAGGGACTCTAAAAGTCCTAATGTTGTCAAATAAAATAATTATCAGATAAAACATCTTATAAATCTAAAACCTACCATATCATCACTAATACTTAATATTTAATTATAATAAGCCTCAAAATTGGAACTTAAGACCACAAATCAAGAAACAAATTGATTGTAATAGAAAACAATGCCTTATCAAAAATAGAATCTTAAATATAGGTTGAATATAAGAGATAAATTGTAAACTAGCCAACAAGGTATAAGATAATATCCTTAGACTTATAGGTGACTGAAATTTAAAAATCTCTCAACCTACGATTAATAAAGTTATAAAATTTTAAAAATCATGTTCTCTAAACATTTTATTTCAATAAAAAGTTTCCCCCCCAAATGCAACTTATTTTCAGTGACCACAACAACAATGGTATATTAAACCTGAAACTTAAGAAAGTTTGATTTTAGTTTTGACGGCATAGAAGAAACACATTATAATAATTTCCAAGTTCAAACTCAAATAATGAAAAGATTGAAAAAGTAGTGACTATATGGAAGTCAATCACATGAAGGCTGTTCAGCCAAAAAAGTCTACATTATAAAAATTGTAACAGCCCTAGCCAGCTTGGCTCAATGGATGGAGCATCAACCTGAGGACTGAAGGGTCCCAGGTTTGATTCCGGCCAAGGGCACGTGCCTGGGTTGCGGGCTCGATCCCCAGTGGTGCGTGCAGCCAATCAATGATTCTCTCTCATCATTGATGTTTTTCTCTCTGTCTCTCATCTTCTCCCTTCCTCTCTGAAGTCAATAAAGAAATAATTTTTAAAAAGAAAAATAGTAACAAAATGTGCAATGTTGAATATTTTTAAAAGTTCAGCTTAACTAATTTCTGAAGAAATATTTACAGAAATTTTATGTTTCTAATAAAGATAACTCTTTAAATAATACCGTCTGTTCTCCGATGCATGGGTAACTGTGGCTGAAGAGGTGACAATAAATTATCCAACAGATTAAGTAAGCTTTCTAATACTCCACTATTACTAAGTGATCTTTGACCAATGCAGGAAAGTAACATGAAGACCCTAAAAAATAGAAATAAAATAATGATGATGATTCAATTTAATTGTTAATTCAAAAAAATATTTACATTGAAATTTAAGAGTAAGGATAGAATATTTGGTTCTAAGCAAGTTCTCTGTAGGTATAATGTTAGTTAGCTTTATCAAGCTATTAATTGTATGTTCTAACTTTAACCATAAGAAAGCAGGTAGAAGGAAGTGTAGCATAACCTCTAAAAGCATATTTAACACATAATTTAATACATAAAATAGCATTATCTGATAGGAAATACTAGTATACATAAATCTATAAAGTGCATGATTCAATTAGGGAACTAAAAGTATAGTCTAGTTATACTATCTAATAAAAGAGTAATATGCAAATTGACCATTACTCCAACACACAAGAAGCAACCCCCATTTGGTCAAAGATGGCTGCCTCCATGTGGACACAAGATGACCGCCACAAGATGGCCTGCAGGAAAGGACAATTAGGAGGGGTCAGGCCTATAGGGGAGGGCAGTTGTGGGCAATCAGGCCAGCAAGGGAGGGCAATTGAGAGGGATTCAGGGCTACAGAGAAGGACATTAGGGGTGACCAGGCCTACAGGGGAGGGCAGTTGGGGGGAACCAGGCCTACAGAGGAGGGTAATTGAAAGGGAACAGACCTGAAGAAGAGGGCAGTTTGGGGTGAACAGGCCTGCAAGGGAGGGGAGTTGGGGGGGACAGGCCTGAAGGGGAGGGGAGGGGACTAAGCCTGTAAGGGAGGGCAGTTGGGGGCGACCAGGCCTGCAGGGGAGGGCGGTTAAGGGTGACCAGGCCAGGAGGGCAGTTGAGGGCAACCAGGCCTGCAGGGGAGGACAGTTAGGGATGACAAGGCAGCAGGGGCAATTAGGCCAGTAGAGGAGCAGGTAAGCATTGATCAGACTGACAGGGGAGTTGTTAGGGATGATCAGGCTGGCAGGAAGAAGTAGTTAGGGATCATCAAGCAGGCAGGCAGGCAGGTGAGTGGTTGGGAGCCAATAGTCCTGGATTGTGAGACAGATGTCTGACTGGGATAGGGCCTAAATGGGCAGTCAGACATCCCTCAAGGGATCCTAGATTGGAGAGGGTGCAGGCTGGGCTGAGGACAACAAACACCCCACCCAGTGCACAAATTTCATGCACCGGGCCTCTAGTATCATGTATAATCTCCAATATGACCTTCACTAGGCATGCTCCATCCTCTGAATAGACATACATGCTTCATTTTTTCATTCAGTATTAACATACAGATTACAAAATCTGAACACAGACCCTGAAAAGCATAAATCATTAATAACAAATAATCTTGGACCTACCTGTCCTGTGGAAAGATGAGAAGCTGTTCTGAATTGTACAGTTCCTGAAGAACATTAGAGAGAAACTGACCCCACCATCTTTCACCACCACAGAGTTGAACAAGGAGAAGACCAGTATGCAATCTTATCTTCGGGGTTCCACTGATGCACAAATGTTTAAAAAGTTCTTCACAGGCCTGGGCATGAAACGTGCTCTGCAAAACTGCAGGAACTGAGTGTCCTATTATAAAAACAAACCGGTACAATTTATCTTTAAGTGTATGCTGTGATCAAAATCAGCATGCCTAGACATGTTTTCTTCTTTACCAGCAATCAATACATAATTATATTATTTTTATTTTGTTACTTATATGTAGGATTACAATTGCTAATTACTTGAGGAAGAGAAGAGTTCATCCTTAGATCCATTAAATTTCTTGTATGTGAAGATGGATATACCAGATGGCTGTGTATGTGTTTGTATGTGCATCAGTAATAATAAAATATAGCTCTTGGGAGAGAAAAATGACAGCTCCATATTAGATTAACAACTTTTAAGCTTTCCCTGTTGCACATTTAAACAATGTTTAATATTTTGCCTGTAGCACAGTGATGTGGCACATCAATGGCAAGAGTCAAGAAAAGAAATAATACAAAAAATCAATTAAAAACTACAGGGGGAAAATGAATTAACCTAAAGAACAGATTTCATCTTCACATTATAATGGATATCACAATTAAAACTACCTAATAAAATACTCAACTAGATCACAACAAATATTCCCAGTCTTTAAAATACGTAAGCCAAATACAAACCATTGGAAGAGTGAAGAAGGCTGAGCAAAGTGTCCAATAAATATCTGATGATAGTACGTAATTGCTCTGTGGAAGACGTCTGAATTAAATCTCTTGGATTTGATGTTTCATTCAACATCTTCCTACTTGCACCTAGAGCTACTCTGAGCCTCTGCACTGCATTGTGAGCCAAATTAAGTTGAAGCTGTAGCTGAATACAATCCTGATAGGAGGAGAAAACTCTGCTGTCTTCCTCGACTGCCTTATCTGGCTTCCGCAAGAAATACTGTGCATTGTTAGCACTGTTGAGAGGAGGAAGATCTATACTTTGCAAAAGAGTTTCCAGTCGATGACAAGCTAAATTATACCTGTACGTAAAAAATAATTGAACAAAATCATTTCTGGAATGTTCTTTAATATACATTTATGAATTCACACTAAAATTTAAATTTCTAAAATATATTAAAACAACCATTAAAAAGAATTAATAATTTGTTAAGTACTAAATAGAGCCAATTGTTTAATCGTAATATATCAATGCATTAAACATTACTGTAACATACTAATACCCTACTTCCTTCTGCTTTCTTCTGTACACTTATGAGAAGACATTACGTGAAAAATATATGCAAGGCATTATACAAAATATGGTTTGTCCTAGCCAGTTTGGCTTAGGACCTCTTCCTACTTGCAACTAGAGCCATCAGCCTGTAGACCAAAGGGTCCTAGGTTCGATTTCAGTCAAGGGCATATGCCCAGGTTGTGAGCACAATCCCCAGTAGGGGGTGTGCAGGAGGCAACTGATCAATGATTCTCTGATCATTGATGTTTCTTTGTTTCTCCATCTCCTTTCCTCTCTAAAATCAATAAAAAATATTTTAAATATATATATATAAAAATGACTTCAATAAGATTAAAATATTCTGCAATTTCCTAACAACCTGCACTGTATATCCTCCTGTAGAGCAACCATCATTGCTAAATGCTGGTCAATTTCTGGCTGGTTTGCAGATTCTCCTTCTCCTCTTAGAGGATCATGCATTAACTTCAGTTCACTCTCCCAAGACAAGATGTAGGTATGACCGTAGTAAAATCCTAATGGGATTTTGGCTCTGGCATTTGTACTTCCATAACGTCCAATGACGGTGATCTGAAATGAAAAATATACATACATATACACTCAATTTCAATAATAAAAATCTGAGTAACGTATTTAAAACTGTGATATAATTATACATTTTAATTATATGTCTGGGTATTTTTCATAACTTATCAGAAACATGGAAAACTTGTCAATTCTATCACTTTCTTGAAGTCCTTTACCTTCATGAATCTGCACACAGGAGGTGGTATCAAGTCATGAAGAATTAGTGAATGGGTGCTTATATCAGTTGCTACTACCAATCGTCTCCCATCCACCTCTTCTCCTAATGTCCAAATGTCAATTGACAAGGAGGCCAAGTCTCCACAAGTGGGAATCAATACATCAGTCAACAGTATTGGTCTGCCAAAATCCAAGGTCACAAATCTTCTTGCTCCTATAAGAGACAGAGAAAAAGCAACAGCAATTGATCAAAAATACCATATATCAATTAAAGAAAAGATATACTAAAAAAAGTTCTTAAAAATCAAATTAACTTATTTAAAAACAAATAAATGAGAAGTTCATAATTTCCATTCAAAAAATACCTGAAACCTCAATCTATGTTACTTTGAACACCAAGATATATATATATAAATAAATAAAGCCAGCCAGCCAGCCAGCCAGCCAGCCAGCCAGCCAGCCAGCCCTAGCTAATTTGGCTCAGTGGACAGAGCATCAGCCTGGGAACTGAAGCGTCCCAGATTCAATTTCAGTCAAGGGTACATTCTGGGGTTGCAAGCTCACTCCTCAGTGGGGAACATGCAAGAGGCAGCCAATCAGTGATATTCTCTCATCACTGATGATTTTTATCTCGCCCAATCTGTTCCTCTCTGCAATCAATAATAATGTATTTTTAAAATACATATATAAATAGTAAGTTGTTACTATAAAGGTAATCAACTATACATAAAGAGTTAATTTAAAATATCAGACAAAAATAAATAAAATATACATTAATTCTATAAAGTAGCTCTTTACTCTTCTTTCAGCTAGTTGGTCTTTCTTTAAAAATTTCACAACTAGAGATATTAATAATATCACATTGTAATGCTTGATTTTTGTTTTCTTAAACTGTAATGTTATTTGAACAGTTACATTGAAGGCAAATATTTGTTAACTATAGTTCAACAGACAGGATTCATGAAAAAAACAAAATCAAATCCATTGGTTGGATAGAACTAGTGAACCTATTCTGCAGCATTGTTCCTTTCAATTTGGTAAGCACATATCTTGAGCCTTTGATAAAGGGTACTTACCCAAGAACAAACATATTTGCAAAAAAAACAAACTACAGAATATTAAGTCTTCAAAAAACAAACAAACTAGGCAAGAAAAATATTTTAAGAAAGACAAAGATTACCTGAATGCATTCGTTCTATAATAATGGACTGGTGAGGTGGAGGTTGAAGAAAATGTGAAGCATGAGAAATTGCAAGGGCTAGACCAGAACCAAGTGGATTCTAGAAAAGAAAAAAGTACACCTCCATATTGATTTTATTCTTGCTCTAGAAGAACTAATGCCATAATATCAAAATAACAAGTTTTACTATTATATATTCTATAATATTTTATTTTAAAAAATCAAGTTTGCTATATTAAATTGTTAAAATGAAATTTTGCCTTCTAAAATTAGCATGTATTTCAAGTTGTTTTTAAATGTTTAAAATATAATACTTTACCACTCTGGACTTGTTGGAATTTTTGTTATGTGCGGCAAGATTGACTGCTGGGGGGTCGATAACTGAGCCTGGGAAAAGCTGTGCCAGTTCAGCATTAATCACAACAGAAACCGCTTCATTGGGTGGTGTGAGCGGCGGAGTCATAAAGAGTGGGGTTGTTTTGGGAGTGGGCGGAATAACGTCTGACGGGTGAATGAAGAATCCAGGGGCCGCCACTGGGTTGGAAGGCACAGAGTTGTGAACAGAACCACCGACTGCTGCTACTGCTGCCGCCGCTGCCGCTGACGTTGCTGCTGCTGCTGAGGCTGCCGCAGCTGCTGCAGCTGTTGTCTGATGTAATTTGGCTTCCAACTTTGCTTTCTGTAAAAAAAGGAAAAGCAACAAATATAGACTGACCCTGCCCACCTAAATTGTGGAGAATACTATATGGATATACAGGATGAAGGTAAACATGAATAACTGTATCCTAGGTAAATAAAATTGAAATTAAATAAAAAGTAGACAACACATATACAGGGTATTTCTTTGCTATGTATATTTCATTTAAAATCTGATATAAAATTTCCTGAGCATTTGGGAACTAGGACTATCTTAAATCAAAGATGGCAAGGAAGAAGAAAAATAAAAAAATAAATTTCTCGTAAAAAACAAAATATTAACAGGAAATAGACTCCCGTATGTTACCTAACCTGGTACAATTTGTCACTGGGAATTGTATATGCTATTTTTAGACCATGATGAAATCTCCAAAACATGTCATTATTACTAAATTTTAAGACATGTTACCTTGACTGGTCTTTAAAATATTGTTTTAGATTCTTCAATCCATATAAGTAGCAAATGATAACTATAATGTTTGACCAATAGTGTTGAAACTTATGTAAAAATGGATTTTACATAAAGATTACAAAAAAATCATCAACTATATTACCTAAGTTGTATATCAAATAACAGGTACTTGTATAATTTTTTACTTAAGCATATCACAAAACTTTACCTCAATTTTTGTAGAAAATGCTTATTTCAGATCAGCCAACCTAGTTTCCTTTATGAAAATAATGGTCATTTTTACAGTACTTTTTCAGCTTTTGAAGTTTAGAGACAGCATGAACAAAGAGCCAAATGGTCTCCAACCTGTTGCTGAAGCTTCAAAAGCTGCTGCTGTTTCTCTTGCAGCACCTGTAGCTGTTGCTCGGCTGAAGCCATTGCATGAGAGAGAGACTGCAAAGCTACCTGGGCTGCTGAACTCAGGGCTGTCGAAGCTTCCCCAACTGTCCCAGTTGATAGTCCACCTACTGCAGGAGTAACCCCGAAGGAACTCACTGGCATAAGACAAGGAGGGAAAAAAACAGGATGAAGAAAAAGTTCACAGAGAAATACAAAGTACTATACTATTATGACACTAAAACTATAGTTAATTTTCATTTGAAAGACAGAAATCTAGAGAGTATAAATAAGGGAATTTTAATAGTAAAAATCTATTTCTAATAATACTATTCAAGTTTAAGTAATCCAGGAATGACTTCTAAATCAAATAAAAATTAGTCCATATACATTTAAATTTAAAAATATTTTCAGCATAGTCTATAACAAGAGAAAAAGAAGGGCCCAGCAATTTCACTTCTGGGTATTTATCCAAAGAAACCAAAACACTAAATCAAAAAGCCATATGCACCCATATGTTCACTGCATCATTATTTACAATTAGCCAAGATATGGAAGCAACCTAAGTGTCTATCAATAGATGTTTAAAGTAGTGCATATATATACAATGGAATATGACTCAGCCATAAAAAAATATAATCTTGCCATTTGCAACTACATGGATAAACCTACAAGTTTTATGCTAAGTAAAATAACTCAGAAAAAAATGGATAAATGACAGATGATTTCACTTATATGTGGACTATATGCTAAAAAAAAAAGCAAGCAGAACAAGAAACAGGCTTTTATATAAAGAGAACATTCTGATCACTGCCAGATGCAAGGTGCTTTAGGGAAACAGGTGAACAATGTGAAGGGATTAAGAATAAATAGGTAGTTACAGAATAGTCACAGGGATGTAAAGTGCAGCATAGGAAATATTGTCAGTAATTGTAATAACCATGTACAGTGTCAGGTGGATACTAGATTTAAACAGGGTGATCACTTCTGAAGTTATATAAATGTCTAATAACTGGGTTGTATATCTGAAATAATATAATATTGTATGTCAACTATAATTGATAAGTAAAAACTTATTTTTAAAAACATAGTTTCAGAATAGAAACTTCATTTAATATAGCTAAAATGAAAAAAAAAAGAATGATCTTGTCAGACAATTTGAACATAAGAAATAAACTGAAGTTTGCTTTACAAATATTTCTTACTAGCAACAATACTTCCTTCTCGCTCCAGACCAATAATGCTCAAAAAAATACTCAATTATAAGAACATCATTTAAAATGACTAATAACACTTACTTCCTTATTTTAAAGCACAACCTAGAAAGATGTCCAATTCACAGTCAAATAGTAGGGCCAAACATCCTACTCATGAATATTACCATCATTAAAGGCCTATAAGATCCTATAAGTTAAAAAATTTCTTTGACTTTCCATTTCACTGTTATTCAAATATAGATTATGAAAGAACTATTTTCATATTAAATATTGATGGAAATAAGTATTTTTTGAAAACTTTCAAAAAAGATGGGATTAAAAACAACTTCACAACTTAATCAAAGAGGTAATCACAAAACAAGAAATAAAGGCCAAGTCTAATCAACAGCATTAATACTTATTTTAACAAGCCTTTACTAGAAAGTTATACTGGAGAAAGACAATTGCTACAATAATAGCCAAGTTTAGTGTGCATTACCAGTGACACTGTTTTCCTTAACTACTATATTCAAAAGAGGAACAACCCTAAGAGGTAGATACTATGATTCTGTCTTTTTAGGTGGTTCAGTAAATAATGGCTCAGAGAAGTTCCTCTGTAGAGCTGATGGCTGTCAAATCAGGATTAGAACCAAAAGCAATATACCAAAGTCAATGTGAGGCACAGTGCCAAGCATAGAACTTATATCAACTCATTTATTCTTTACAATAGCACATAAGTACATATTATTCTTATGCACTTCATAGACAATGAACCTAAAGTTGAGAGAAGTATGATCATAAATCCTTGAAAGGAAAAAGAGGAGGTAATCTGATAGTCTATCTCAGTGGTCAGCAAATTCATTAGTCAACAGACCAAATATCAACAGTACAACGATTGAAATTTCTTTTGAGAGCCAATTTTTTTTTTTTTAAGTTAAACTTCTTCTAACTCCACTTTTGCAAAATAGACTCGCCCAGGCCGAGGTATTTTGTGGAAGAGTCACACTCAAGGGGCCAAAGAGCCACATGTGGCTCACGAGCTGCAGTTTGCAGACCACAGGTCTATCTTAACAAAGGCTATATTAGACCAGGATTCAGATATAAACTATTAAAAAATTAAACTACAATAAACAAGATAACAGTAACAACAAATTATGAATAGCCTTTTAGCAATTAAAAAATTTCCTCAACTCACAAAAACACATTTATTACAATGCAGCCATACTACACCTCATTTAACTTATATGAATACAAATATACAAACTTAGTAAAAAATAAAAAAGATCAATCAGCCCTGGTTGATTTGGTTCAGTGGTTGCAACGTCAGCCTGAGAAGTTAAAGGTCCCAGGTTCAATCCTCATCAAAGGCACGTTTTTTCTTCGGTTACAGGTTCAATCCCCAGTCGGGGTGCATGTGGGAGGCAACTAGCTGATGTACTAGTATCTCTCTTACATTGATGTTTCTTTCTCTCTGTCTCTCCCTCTTCCCTTCCATTTTGTCTTAAAAAAAAAAATCAATGTGAAAAATACCCTTGGGTGCAGATTGACAAAAAAAAGAGCAATTGTATCTCATACAAGCTGTGTGCCCCAAACTGAAATCCATCTCTCTGCTCCATCTAGTGTTCCACTAAAGCAACTCAAGAGGGAAAATACTGGACTTACTGAAGCATGTATGTTGTACTTGTACTGTTGGAGTGGAGTGATTTAAGTGATTGTCAATATTAACCATGTGTACTCTAGACCTTTACTAATTTTAAAAGCTAGTACCCAAAGCCTAATTATGGAGAAATTGTTACAACAAACACTTAAAAAACATAGACGATCCAAAAAATATAAGTCATCATACTACTAGAAAACTAATTTTAAAATCTTTTGCATGGTCTTAGTTTTTCAATACCCTTTTCTATTTTTACAATAAGGGCTTAAAAACTTGATATAAAAACAAAATTGAGAACAGATATTATATCATGCAGAAAGTCCTAGGAAGCACAAAGGAGTAAGAAAAAGAAAAGATATAATGATCACAAAAACAACAAAGTAAATTCTTTTTATTAATAGATTACAGGATTGTGTATATTTTTAAAAGCCTTAGGAATCTACAAACTATTAGAATTAGTATATTAATATAGCAATGTTACCAGATACAAGATTACTATACACAAAGCAATATTTCTATTACACTAGCAACAAAAGATTGGAAATAAAACTAAGAAAAGTATCGCTTAAAATAGCATTAAAAAATAAAATAGCTAGGTAAAATCTAAAAACAATGCACAAATCTTTTACACTGAAAATTACAAAACATCACCAAGAGAAATTAAAGATGTAAATATCTTAAAGAAATTAAAGATGTAAATATACCAGGTTAACAAAAGGCATAATATTAACATTTGGTCAATTCTCCCAATCTAAATAATACTTAAATCCCAACTTAGAAAATACGTAATAACCTTGTAAATATATACTGATAAGCTGATTCTAAAATTTAAATGAAAATATAGAGATCAAAGATATAGCACAGTGTTAGCAGCTAACAATTAATACAGGATCATGTACTTGAAAACTGCTGAGAGAGTAGGTCTTAAATGTTCTCACCTCAAAAGGAAATAGTAATTATGTGATAGGTCAGATAATGCTATGATGGTAATCATCCTACAATATAGTATAAATGTATCAAACCAATACTCTGTACATATTAAACTTGCTCAATGTTATGTCAATTATATCTCAATATAATTGGAAGAAAATCGTTAACACAAAAATCCTAGAATCTTTAAGAAAGACGATCCTTAAGGAACGAATGCTGATAGAACCCACTCCTGGGTATATAACCAAGAGAATAAAAACAAATTTCACACATAAACTTAATACAAATATGTTAACTGCAATATTTTGCTTAAAAGTAAAAAAAAAAAAAAAAAAAAAAGACAAATGTCCATTAACTGTTGATTAGATAAAAAAATGTAGTATACCCATATTTTTTAAAAGTAGTTGTGTCCATACAATGGAATTTTATCTATCTATATCAATAAAAGCGTAATATTCTAGCCAAAACCGGTTTGGCTCAGTGGATAGAGGATCAGCCTGCAGACTGAAAGGTCCCAGGTTCGATTACAATCAAGAGCATGTACCATTGTTGAGGGCACATACCCAGTAGTGGGTGTGCAGGAGGCAGCTGATCAATGTTTCCCCCTCATCGATGTTTCTAACTCTCTATCTCTCTCCCTTCCTCTCTGTAAAAAATCAATAAAAGGTATATATTTTTTAAAAGCGTAATATTCTAATTAGACCAGATGTCCTCCAGAGGACCTTCCAGATGAAGCAGGGCTGCGAGGGAAGGCTTGGGTCCTGGGTGCCTCCCGACAGCCAGAGGGAAGCCATTGCCTACAACTGGGGAAGGAAGGCCTACTCTTGCATAAACTTCATGCATTGGGCCTCTAGTCCTATATAATAGAAGGCTAATATGCAACTCGACCAAATGACAGAAAGACATGATACAGTGATGTTCACTGACCACCATGGGGCAGATGCTCAACGAAGGAGCTGCCTCCTGGATGTCAGTGTGCTCCCACAGGGGGAGCACTGCTCAGCCAGAAGCTGGAGTCATGGCTGGCAAGCACAGCAGTCATGTCAGGAGCCTCTCCCACCTCCGCAGCAGCACTAAGAATGTCCATCTGCTGGCTTAGGCCCACTCCCTGGGGGCTCCCGGACTATAAGAGGGCACAGGCCGGGCTGTGGGACTCCCCAGAGTGCACAAATTCTGTACATCTGGCCTCTAGTATATATATAAAAGCCTAAGTGACCAGATGCTATAATGTGCCCTAACTACCAGGAGGCAGACACTCAATGCAGAAGCTGCCCCTGGTGGTCAGTGTGCTCCACAGTGGAAGGGCTGCTCAGCTGACCGATGGGTACCAGAAGCAGGGCTCGAGGCTGGTTCCTGCAGTCCGGAGCCACAGTGGAGTGGCAGTGAGCCTACCGATCAGTAGCGGCAGACATAACGGGGCCGGGATACACAGGAGAGGCAGGCAGGTGGGGCAGGTGGCATTGTACTGCCAATTTCGGCCTGATCCCCACAGGCCACACCAAGTGACTTCAAGGTGCACCAGGCCTCTAGTTTACTCATAAAAAGGAACAATGTGCTGACATGTCAAATGAATGACACTTGAAAACATTATACTAAGTGAAAGGCAAAAGGGCCACATATTGTATAATTGCACATTTATATAAAATGTCCATGGTAGAAAAAATCCAGAGACACAAAATGAATTAGTGATTGCCAGGAGATGGGAGGAGAGGGAAATGGGAGTGATTACTAATGGCTATGGGATTTCTTTCTGTAGTTATGGAAACAGATGACTACACACCATTATAAAACTTTCTGTCAATATTTTAACTATACTAAAGAAAGAAAGAAAAGAAAAGTTTGAGGATTTAGACTATCAACTTTCAAGACTTAAAAATAAGTTATAATAATTAAGACAATGAAATATTGGCATGGGCTAGACCAGTGGTCGACAAACTCATAAGTTAATAGAGCCAAATATCAACAATACAATTAAAATTTCTTTTGAGAGCCAAATTTTTCAAACTTAAATTTGTTCTAACACCACTTCTCAAACTAGAATCGTCCCGGCAATGGTATTTTGTGGAATAGCCACACTCAAGGGCCCAAAGAGCCGCATGTGGCTCGCGAGCCGCAGTTTTCCAACTACGGGGCTAAACCAACGGAACAAAAATAGATTAAAGTAGATAGCAGACCCATGACTTTAAACCAGTAGTTCCCAACATGGGGCACATGCCCCACAGGGGTGCAAACTGATTTTTAAGGGAGGGCAATTTCAGAATGAGTTATTAACAGTGAATTTTTTCCAATTCTTATGGTCGTGGGGGCCTCATACACAGTATATAAGTACATATTGTAATAAATTTATACATTTCAATTCTCTATGTTTTGAAACTTATTTGCTATTTTATCATATCACTTAATATTATTGTTTTTTTAACAATTGCCTAGTGATTTCTTCCTGAGTATTTCAACTGTCCTTTCATTCTTTTTCTTTTTCATGGATGCCATGTTCTTTAGAAGCTTGTTTAGACCAACTTAATGGTCTTTTAGGCTTCCTCCACATGAATAGTTGTTCTTTTTTAATAAGAATTATATGTCACAGAGGGAACATCAGGATTTTAGAGATGTTTAGGTGGGGTACAGCCAAAAAAAAGGGAACCGCTGCTTTAAACAGAGGCAACACTGCAGTCGCGTCAGAAAGGGGTGGGAGGAGGTAGTTTGTTTTTTCCCCACACTGTTTACACAGCAAAAGAAAGAATTATTATATTAAAATGAACTAGAAGACAATACCCACAGTATAAGGACATATTTAAAAACTGAAAATTACACCAATTACAAAGATAAGATGTTACATACATGAAATCGGACATGAGAGGAAACAGAAAGCAGGCAAAAGCAATTTAAGATTTTTCCCCAAAATGTCACCCCTATTAATAAATTTCTACTTAACATGACAGTTAAACTTATAAGTACTGTAAACAGATATTTAAATGCTTATATTACTTAATATTTATACAACTTATAATATATAAAAGAAAGTAAGTAATAAAAGGTATATACCAGTAAACGTACTTGCATCATCCCTTTCAATTCTGGTTCCATCACTAGTTGACACACAAGTAAAGTGTAGGGGTTCAACTTCTAGAAGTCCAGTGAGAGATGTGAAACTACCTTCAGCAGCTGTACAACTACTGACCTTTCCATTTCCTAATGCAGAAAAGACACAAGTTTTATAATATGTGAATAAATCTTTAAAAAGCAAGTCATATGAGAATAGCATGAGTCCAATTTTAATTACAAAAGGCATATAACCAAACACACAACCCTTATATAAGACTTCACAACTGACATAGTACTAAGAAAACTCACAAGGAGAAGAAAATGTCCTTATTAGAAAAACAGAGTTGCATAAAAACAATTCAGTGTCCATTCATATTAATAAGAAACAATAACGAGAGAGAAACCAAGATGGTAGCATCGGTGAACACTTAAACTGTTGCCTCGCACAACAATTTCAACAGTAATGCTAAAAGAGAGAACGGACATCATCCAGAATCCTAGGAAAGCTGGCTGAGTGAAAATTCTACAACTGGAAGGAAAGAGAGGGGCTCACAGAGACTCAGAGGAGCTTAAAAAAAGCTCAGATATGGAAACAAGCTCGTGGAGAAGACGGACGAGCGAGAGGGAGACAGAAACTCCCAACTACACTGAGCCCCAGTTCTGACTGCACTGAAACCCAGTTCTAGGCGAAACTCATATGGAGGAGTCTGGACTATCGGGAAAAGGCAAGAGTGCATGAAAACTTAGGGGAGCCACGAAAGGCAGAGGTCTGCAAGGGCACGCGCATGTGAGTGCTTGCACAGAGGACTGACGGCTGATTGTGCCACTGACTTGCTCTAGCAACAAAAAGATGGGAACTCCCGACTGCACTGAACCCCAGTTTTGGGCGAGATCCTGCTGACCCAGACTCATAAGGGTCCCTGGAGCGCATGAAAACTTAGGAAAGCCACAAAAGGCAGAGGTCTGGAAGCACGTGCGCAAGAGCGCAAAGAAATGACTGCAGCCATTACCAAGGGACACTGAGACCCAGGGGCCTCATAGGGCAGGGTAAAAGAAATAGACTTACAAGTCCAAGAAGCACACAGAACGCCATATGAATCCTTACACCACTTTTCACAACTTAAGAATAACTGAGAATTCGAAAAACCTTTTTTTTTATGTTGATTGGTTTCCTTTATGTTCTGAAGTGAGGCAAAAGTTCTTATATATTGACACTTAGCATAAATATTAAAATGAGAAATTTTAAATATTACTTTATTTAACAGTGATAAATTCATTAGATTAAAAAAAAACACAGCATACTTTGATGAAAAAATAACTGTCTTCTAAAACAAAAATACCTAATGGAAGAGTGGCAATGTTTTACATTTTATAAATCCCTTAAAATCCGGCTTTTCAGAAGGTAACTGGATTTTCCTGTCTCCCCCATTAATTAATTGTGGTGTAATATGTTGTTTTTGTATAAGTATATGAAGAAAATCCAACCCAACCCAAACAGGTATATGAAAAAGATTTCAATAGCCTTACATACTCAAAAACTTGACAAGTACCAGTTTTTTTTTTTAAAGATTAGTTGCCAAGTTATACTGATATCTGATCAGTGAACTTCTCAAACTCGATTGCACTAATATTAACTGGCCTATCTTGTACTTTTAAAGAATCATTTAGCCATTTGTGTGGAAAATATTGGTTCACCACTATATACAGATCTTTAAATGTTAACACATTTCATTATATAATATCAGAAAATGACCATCACTAATATCATAACCCACCAGGGGAAAAAAAGGCTTCATGTATTGGTAAGCTGTCAAGTTCACTGTGGAGGATACACATTTTCCAAAATTCTAATTTTTCTTAAAAGCTCTACTTTTAATACTGGGAACAAACACTTCAATTGGATGGATACTAATAGACTTTTCCTATAAGCCTGTGTAAAAATACCTGCCAAATAACCAAGTTTTAATGAACATATTTCATAAATAAAAATGGAGTTCCATGAAATAAACATTCCATTTATAACTCAACTGCACAGTGCGTTTCTTTGAAATAGTCATGGTCCTGCAGTATACAGCAAAAGTGTTTATTTTATGCATGCTTCCAATCTGAGCATAGAATATTTAAAAGATGAGTACTCATGGGTTCAAAATTGAATAAAGTTAACAATTTTTACTACTTCATCTAGGACATTTGTAAGTGAATGTGAAACTGGCACATATTTTAGTACAAGTACCTAGTGAAGAACATCATGCTTTTGCACAAATGGTTCAAATGTCAGTGCAGTGAAAAAAAAAAAAAAAGCAATGAGTTGACCCATGGACTCCATGATAGGATCTCAGGAACCGAGAAGGGATTGATGAGTAACAATGGCAAGGGAAAGAGAGCTAGATCACACAAGACTTTGCATACTATATTACAGATTTTGGACTTCAGAGTAAAGCAAAGACATAAAAAGTATTTTAAGGAGAGAGGTAAAATGACCAGGTATGCATTTCATAATGATCATACATACTCATTGCAATATAGAGAATATGCTGAAGTGAGGTAAGAACAGATGCAAGAAGATCAATTAGAAAACTATTACTGTAGCCCAGGTTCAAGATAACTGCTGTGGCTATCTGTCATCAGGTGATCATGGGAGGTAAGGGAATAGGCAGATTTTAATTATACATTTGTGGAAACATAGACAGAATTGGTGATAGCATCAATGTGAAGGATGAGAAAGACAAAAGTATCAAGGATGACATTCAGATTTATTTTGTGCGATTGATGCCATTATAGCTGAGAAAAGGCACACTGCAGAAGGACTATGGTAAGGAATAAAATGGTGAAACATTCATAAGGAGACATATTATGATTTCTAAGTCATTTTTCCTGGTTCTTCTAAACTAGGTGTGGCTACTCTTGTATATTTGACTATCTGGTTTGGCCAGAGCTCTATGGTCATCTCTTTACATTCTCTCCATAATGGATCTCCCATTCAATTTTAAGATATATGGGAGGTATCTATATATCTAATGCTATCTAATCTGAGTTTCACTCATAAATTAATGTATTACTTGAATAGAGCCAGATTGCCATGAAGTAGTCAGAGCTTAAATCTTCAAAGTGAGGCATATACCCAAGGCAGCATAAGTCTTTAAAAAGCAAGTACTAGACCAATAAGTAAAATATGATCACTTTCATTAAAGCATGTATAGAAAACAAGTCTAAATAGCTAAACATCCTATTAACAATGGTAATCTTAGAGGGTAGAAAGAATGGAGTTGAGAAATTTTATATTTTTACTAGAGCCCAGTGCATGAAACTCATGCACTGGTAGGGTCCTTAGCAGCTGGAGGCTTGCCAGCCAGGAACACCTTTCCCCAGCCAGAGCCTCCCTCCCTTCCTCCAGCTGTCCCCGTCCCCTGGTTGAACTTCTGGTCAAGGGGATAATTTGCATACTACACTTTTATTATATAGGATATTTGATGTTTCTTTTGCTTTTCTCACAATTCATAGTTCATCTGCACTAACAAAAGAGAAAGATGCAAATTGACCATACCTTCGTGGCACCCACTAGCTAATCAGGACTATGCAAATTAACACAACAAAGATGGCAGGTTAATTTGCATATGCAGATGCCTAGCAGGGGCAGAACTGCAGCATTGTCACCATGGTAAGGACACAGGTGTTACACACTATTCCAGCCACTTTGAGCCTCTGGGCAGCATGGGAAGGTGGGAAGGTGGATCCAGGCCAGAGCAAAGGCAAAAAAGTGGATCATGACCAAAGCGAAGAAGGTAGCAGGAGCCAGGGGAAGGAAGGTCCATTCTTGCACAAATCTTCGTGCATCAGGCCTTTAGTATTAAAATAAAACTGAGACTAATTCAAAGTTTACTTATTTAAAGTGGTATCTTACTATGTTTATAAATACCTTTTCTAACATTTTGGTTTACAAGCAACACTTTCAGTTAAGTTCAGCAAGTTAGAAGAAAATGAAAAATAAAATGGCCATTGCTTTAGCTAACAAAATGGGTTAAACACCAAATCCTATCACCTGAGAAGATTATACAAAGAATAAGAGGACCAGAGCACAAAATACGTGACCAAGTGTGGTCTGTTGGTCTGGAAGGCAATCAAAGCACTAGCATCCAGCATGGAAGGGCAGGTCCCAGCTGAACTCTGGGCCCTGCACCTCCCAGGCTGCCCGGCCTTTGCATGCCGCCCTCTGCCTGAGTCATGGCGCCGAGTCTCCATGTGGTGAACGCAGCTGGTCGCTGCTGCAGAGGCATAGCGTGGGCCTCTGGGCCACCCAGTGGCACTGCATTGGAGCCAGGCAGGCAGCATGCTCTCTCCCAGCCGGCCTTGCAGCCTGGCTCCTGCACAAACCCGCAAGCCCAACCCGCCCCTGCGGTCCGGCAGCTGCATGGTGATGTCCAGCACTTGAACACGAGGGCCTCCCCGACATGCGAGCCCTGGCATCCCAGGAAAGAGTAGCAGGAAAGTGAGAGCAAGCTCAGCAAGACACCCCACATTCTCACCGAACCTCCATCCCCATCATCCCCAACCCCAAGTAGCTGGCAAGAGGTCGCAGTCCCCCCACCCCCCCCAGGTGCCACAGTAGATTGGTCACCACGGCCACCCATCCCCAGTTCCCTGTCCCAGCCCGGGGCCTGGCCCCAATATGGAGATGAGGACCTGCCCGCCTGGGGGAGGGACCGGGAAGTTGGCCACCCGAACTAGGGAGAGAGCTGGCCTTTCATCCCTCTGGGAAAGGGGCTGCATCGCCCCCACACACCCTTGGTTGCACATCCCAGCCCAGGGCCCAGCCCCAAATGGGCGATAAGGGTCTGCCAGCCGGGGGAGGAACCAGGAGGTTGTGGACCGGGAGCAGCTCTTGTGTTAAGCGTCTGCCCCTTGGTGATCAGTGCATGTCACAGCGAGCAGTCGTTCCGTCATAATGATCACTTAGGCTTTCATATATATATATATATATATATGTTATAGTCCATTCAATCCTAAAAGTATTTTCTTCAGAAATGTATACAATACATATAACACTGTGCACAAAGTTTTCCTCAGTAGAGTGTAATAGTAGATGCAGAAAATTATTTTTCTTTCTGCATCTTTGCTTATTACAATAAGTACATATTAATTTTATTTTTAATATGAAATATGTTCTTCGATTTTAAAGACAGGAAAAGCACACCAAATATAAGTGAAAAAACTACAACAGCTAACAAAATTTTAAATAGTCTCTTTGAGTATTGAAGTCAAACTGATATGTAATGAAACAAACAAAAAAAAAAAACAAGTTCACTTCTATTTCAAAAACAGCCTTAATAATGGAGAGGTGGGAGATTAAGCAGGAAAGGAAAATAGTTTAATGATTCACATATGTTCTAAATTTTAGTTTTTAATGGTAAAATATAGCAACTATAATCTATGAATTCAATGTTATCTTAAATACAAGTTTTAAAATTCAGAAAATCCTTTAATAAAAGAAGTTACTACCTGAAAGGACATCCGACAAATCAATTTCATCTGATTGAACACCAATGCTGCTGTTGTATACATTTTTACAAGTAGAGCCACTCATTTCTAAATCAAAGAGGACTGGATCAAATGGCGAGCTATATAATCCATATCTGAAAAACAAAATAATGTCCTAAAAATTTTCCTGTCAGCCATCTAATTAACAAATTACCTATTTACTTGGTTCTAAAAGAAGTTTGAGACAGAGCAGAAAGAGATGCTAACCAGGTTTAACCCATTAAATTCAGTGAATTTCAACTGTGATCCCTGTAAACCTATACTCTAAAAGACAAGATCCAGAGTCAACAAATGTGATTCCAATAAGCTGGCAGCTAATGAATCCAGCCTGAATCTTCTTCTGCAGATTGAAGCATGAAAGAGGTATGATGCAGCCCACCCTCACCACAATCACTATATTACCCAGAAAAAAGTACAAAGGCTTTGAGTAAAATTTCATCAAAATCAAGATTTCCAATTTAAAAATGTTACAAAACCAGTGTGCAACTCTATTTCGTTATTTCATTATGTTGAAGTTTTAGGTAATAAATCAGGAGATAAAGAATACTAGTTAAGGGCTATAAGTGACTTACATAATTCTGCCTACAAAATTTTAACAACAGAAAAACAAATTACCTTAAATCCTTCTTCCATTAGCAAGAAATAGAATTTTTAAATGTTTTATTATTATTAGTCTTATGAATAACAATCTTTAGGATATCCAAAACTGGTAAGCAGAGTCATTTCGGGGAGGGAGTGGGGTGGAGGGACGAGGAAAAGAAAGGCTAGTATCATTTGGGAAAAGATTGGGTATAATTTCAATATATTTTTGTAAGAAAAATTGTTTTTAAGCAAATATATATTTGACAGTACTATGCAAAGGTGGTACCACGTCCAGAAAGGCCCACTATTAGTCATTATATCTATTAAAATACCTTGTCTGAAGTAAAGCCTCCATTGGCGTTAGCCGGTCCTGTAACTGTCTGGACACAGCAGTAAGCAAAGATGCGCAAGCTGTACTGCACCCAGCCAAATCTTCATCTTTAACGTAATTCAGTAAGACAAAATACCAATAGACAGAACCTGCAAACAACAAAAGCAATGTCTCCTCATTTTTCTCTAACAAAGAAAACTTCAAATTACATCTTTATCAGTGTCTCCTTTTCCTAGACAGACTTTCTTACAGCTTGCAGTTTACAAAGAAGGACCAACTTCCTAACTATACATTTAGATTTTCAATAACATGAGATGACTCTGAGGGACATTTTGGAATACGTAAAAAAGTATAAAGATGTCAGGGCCTTCAAGCCATCCATCCTGAAATACTGTTTCTCTGTAGCACTAAAATTTTCAAGAACAATGGATGGCATCATTGAGTTATAACTAACACACCTTTCTAAGCAAGTAAATGCAGTATAGTTATCCTATACTGCCAGTTAAATACAGATAAATATTGTTTAAAAGATGATCATAGTAATGTATTTTAACTCTTTTATAAAATTTGAGATATCTAAGTACACACCAAAATTTAAGCATTTTACCTCTTAAGACTACTGTCAACAAAGTATTTTAATCAAAGAAAACTATTAAAGTGATCAACCAAGTCCAAAATATTCTACTCTATATAACACAGAGGTAAGAGTCTTGTCCACTATATGTTCAAGGTAACTATAAACAGACTATCCAAATTAAGATAGTGCCTGGCCAAGAGGCTCAGTGGTTGAGCATTGACTTAGGAACCAGAGGTTACGGTTTGATTCCGTTTGGGGTACATGGTCAGGTTGCAGGCTTGATCCCCAGTGATGTTTCTATCTTTCTCTCTCCCTCTCCCTTCCTCTCTGAAATCAATAAAAATATATTTTTAAAAATTAGTAATAAATTAAGATAGTTATAAGTTGCCGAGACCGGTTTGGTTCAGTGGATAGAGCGTCGGCCTGCGAACTGAAAGGTCCCAGGTTCGATTCTGGTCGGGGGCATGTACCTTGCTTGCGGGCACATCTCCAGTGTGGGGTGTGCAGGAGGCGGCTGATCGATCTCTCTCTCTCATCGATGTTTCTGACTTATATCTATCCCTCTTCCTTCCTCTCTGTGAAAAATCAATAAAATATATTAAAAAAAAAAAAAGATAGTGATAAGTACCCATTTACCAAATAACTTTGAGAAGGCTTTTTTCCTGTTATACCCAAAGATCAAATCCTTATGAAATATATTTATCTAATTGAGAAAACGTGTTGAATGGGTTGGTCATTTATTAAAAAAATACATAGTAAGAAATGGCTACTAAAAATACAGCATTAGGTTTAAAAGGGCATATCAGTATCCTTTCACAATAACAACATAAAATAGCAAAAGACATTTTTTAAAAATGTTAATCTTCATTACCTTATGCATATGCTACTTTAAGGGATTGCTTTCTCTTTTTTTTTTATTAATTTTTTATACATATCTCCCCATTGCCCCCCCCCCTTCCCTCCCAGGCCTACTCCAACCCCCAGTGTCTATGTTCATTGGTTATGCTTATATATATGCATGCATACAAGTCCTTTGATTGATCTCTTATCTACCTCACCTAACTTTAATCTTCCTGCTGTATGGGGTTGCTTTCTCAATTCCTACTTGATAATTACATTCATACATGAATGATATTACCACAATCTTCAGGTGCTAAAAAAAAACCCACTGGCCCCTTTTAGAGAATTTCAGTTGACTATAGCTGCTACCAATCATACACCTCTCTGATCACTTACTAGGATTTTAATTTGTGATATCTGACCTACAGTCAGTATAAAGACCACCAAACTCCATGATTTCAATGAAATTAGAAAATGTATATATTAAGATTACTTGATATTTATACTTATCTAGCCCACTTTTTCATAGCAATATTAAACAGAAAGTACCTGCCCACCCAACCAGAACATAACAACCACTTAAAAATATTAAGATATAGTAAAAAAAAAAAAAAAAAAAAAAAGGAAAATACATTTAAAAACTTACTAAATAATCCTCAAGTATATTATGAAGTATTTCCCATGACTACAGTTACAAGTGATTAAACTAATTTTACATACCACCCGTTGCAGCTGCAGGTAAAAATGAAATATTATCAAGTAAAGCTTTCAGCAGAACAGATCCAAATCCTGGTTGACATGGGTCACATTTTCCATTACTGAAAAGTTTTAAAAGAAAAAATTTAAATACAATGATACTCAAGGTTCAAATTCAACTGAAAAATGGTACACTTCTTTTAAAAATCTTCTAAATGTATTCATACTGATCACAATAAAAATCTGCCTTAAATCCTATAAAGAGACAATAAGATAGTAAGGGTCTTTGTAACTGTTTTCCTTATGCATTAAACCATTCACTTTCCCAAAAGGGACTGATAAGCAGGTATAGTCAATATTGACTGTTATAAAACTGAAAATGTTTTAAGTACTCCTAGGTAAGAGACTCAGGGTCTAGAGAAAATGATCTGGTCCATATTACAAATAAACCTGGTAAGACTGACATTTAACAGGAAACAAGGCCTCAGGTGAAGGATCCAAAGACAACCAGAGATAATAAGAGTGAAGGGGAAAGAGTTCCCCTTACCAAATTCCCTAAACTGCTACTAATAGGCAGAGAAGCCTATTTACTAATAGGTTTATTTAACATAACAATTCCCCCTAAAAACCTTAAATTCTTTCTTAGAATCTCATCAACTTTTACAAGTTCTCTTAAGTTATACATACATTCAACAAGGTTCATATTACACTAGAGACAAGGTATCATACGCCAAAACTGCAGATGCATCTACAAAGTGTACATTCAAATTTAAAAAAATACCAACCTAATGCACAAGGCTAGGAATCGGGCACACTTATGGGCTATACTTCGACCTGCCTCAAAGAAGCAAACACGTACAATATCCGAGAGACATTTTCGTGTTTTTGAAAGCAGGCTCTCATTTCCTTCCTTTGAGCTGCAAAACAATAGCACACATTTGAACTTCCAATTATAACATCCAAAAAGCAATCGTCAATGGTAATAAAACCTTAATTATTAACCTTCCAGGTCCATTGGAATGTACTCCTGCTAACCAACAGAGAGTATCCAACACGAGGCTCTGGGCGTGTTCTGTGATTTGGCCATCATCATCTGCTTTTCTACAAAGGGTGTTAAGAAGCTTCTCATGAAATTCTGAAAATTGTAACATGGCACATCGTTGTACTCTACAAAAAAGAAAATATAAATGCATTAACAACCAAAATAAAACAGACAAAAGCTATCACAAGCTGGTTGCTTATATGTTTCATTTTAAATCATGAATATTACAATTTTTAATATGTCTCAATGACTTATATTTTTTAGAGAGAGGCAGTAAGAGGGAGAGACAAAAAGAAACATTGATGAGGCCCAAAAACATCCATCAGCTGTCTCTGCACATCTCCTACTGGGTATGGAGCCTGCAACCTGAACATATGCCCTGAGCAGGAATTAAGCTGGCGACATCTCAGTGCACAGGATGAGGCTCAACCAAGTGAGCTACGCCAGCCAGGGCAAAATCATGAATATCACAACTTAAAAAAAAGAACTTCGAAAATAAATATTACAGTGAAATGTCAGCCTCTGAACTTAATGTTATGGTATTAAAAGATGTAAAATAATATGTAAACAATACTTGGCTTGTAGGCAGTTTTAAAAGAAATAAAGTTTATGATAATGTATATTCTGACATAATAAAATTTCAAATTATTTCTTTCTTTCCTCATGCCACAAATATTGTATTCCTGGTATATACCAAGCAGTATATAGACACTAGGGTTAAACCAATGAAGTAGAAAGACAATTCATACTCTGACTGAGATTACAAGTTCTTAATAAAAGAAATGAAAATTAAAAAAGATTTTTCCAGTTAGATTTTAAAATATTGTGTTAGTATATTTATTCTTCTTTTGCATGTACTTTTATTGCTATAAGAATAATAGGGAAAGGGAATGAGGTTACCTTTCCTTAGAAATAGACGTTTTCTTAAATCTTCGAATTGTGACTGAGACCTCTTGAAGTAAGTCACAACCCCGAAGGTTTTCAGCCTTACGAGTGCCACTTGCATTTTCATTTTTAACATTAGATGATTTTTCCTAAATGTACAAAAATAAATAACTGAATGAACAAATGATACTAAAAAGTATTTATTATTAAAGTTTTCAAATAAAAGACAATAACTGAATTATGACTATCATAACATAAATCTCAAATTAAAATGAGTTTTTACCTCATATTCAGTAAATGACTAATTTCCCTCAGAATTATAATAGAAAAAGACACAGTTATTAAAGTTAATACCCAATGGTTAAGATTACAATGCTGACATCCTGAATCCAAGTTCCAGCAATAGCACTTAGAAGCTACATGATATATGATAGCTCCCAATCTCTAATGTTCACTCACTTAAAAAATTTTGTTTTAATCCTCACTGAAGATTTTTTACATTGATTTTAGAGAGAGGAAGGGGGAGAAAGAGAGAAACATTTACATCAGAGAGAAACATCGGTCCGTTACTTCCCGGAGGTGCCCCCCACTGGGGATCAAACCCACAATCTAGGTATGTGCCTTGACTGAGAATTGAACTAGCAAATTTCTATGGTGCACGGGTAGATGCTCCTACCAACTGACCCAACTGGCCCCAACAATTCACTCACTCTCAATATGAAAATAAAAATAATAGTTGCATCTGCTCTGCCTATCTCCATTATTTTAAGGATTAAGTTAGATAAAGTGTACAGAAGTCCTTGAAAAATTAGAAAACATTTATAAACATAAGATGATTGGTATTATGATATTACTACTGTTGCCTACGAATAATGATAATAAACAAAATCTCTATAAATTTCAGGAAAATCCAAAATCAGACAATTATGAAGACACTAGTTGCAGAAAAATCACCATAATTATTACAATTTATGTCTAAAATCACTCCCCAACTTCTCTATCTACATACTAAGAAAAGAAACAGTGGTGAGTTACCAATAACAGGCATTAAGTCAAACTCTCTCACATTATGACCTAAAATAAGGTAAAGGGAGGTACTAACTAACAATTACTCCTTAATAAATATACCTTATACAATTTATGCCGTTGGCTTAAAGTTAATTCAAAATATTTTCTTTTCTATATTTTTTAAGTTACAGTAAAGAAAAAAAATACAAACCAATGACTTGCTGAAAAAACAGAACAAAAACGGTCATACTACTTCCAATAGTGTGTCAAATCTCATCTACAATGTCTAAAACAGTATTGTTACAGTTCAAAATAACTTTCATACCTTGACTGCTGCAACTTTTGCCAAGAGTGAAGCAAGTGAATAACCCTTATTACTCTGGTGTTTCAGGGATGGCAGTCTTACTACAGGACGCATACCGCCGTTACAGATCTCATCTGTTCCTCGTTCGTTCACTGCCTTGACATGGATTAAAAATGAACGATATTTTCCTCCTGCCATACCTAGAGGAGCAGCGTAGAATGGGATAAACTGAATCACCAAAAGGGCAAACTGTTTTTTATCTTCACAATGAACGTTAAAAAAAATAACTTAAAACAAAAGAAAAAACACAGTTCAGAATTCTTTCAAATTACACTGCTATTTTAGTGTAATTCAATACCTTCCTATACTCAATTGGTAGCCAAAGAACAAGAAGCATAGGAGTTACATGAGTAGCACAAGACAGAACATTTATTTTTAAATATATTTTATTGATTTTTTACAGAGAGGAAGGGAGAGGGATAGTCAGAAACATCGATGAGAGATTATCGATCAGCTGCCTCCTGCACGCCCCGCACTGGGGATGCACTCGCAACCAAGGTACATGTCCTTGATCGGAATTGAACCTGGGACCCTTCAGTCCACAGACTGACGCTCTATCCACTGAGCCAAACTGGTTTTGGCAAGACAAAACTTTTGATTGTTGGGCATATTTTCCCCAAGAAGTTATTGATTCTAATAACAAATTTTTATGAATCACAGAAAAACACAAAGAAAAAAAACTGTCATTAAGGCACTACCCATATGTGTATCTACACAATCCTTTTATGCATCCATGCACACCCATACAAATAAGCATTATAGTATTAAGAGCTGAAAAAGCAAAGGCTTTGGGGTCATTACCTGTGTTTGAATAATGACTGCCATTTATAAGGCATATGACAAATTAACCTCTCTGTGGTTCAGTTCCTTCAAACGTAAAATGAAAATAACAGAACGACCTCAAAGGTAGCTTGAACATATAACTACATGGACCAAATTAATACACTCATCAGCAAACCATCAACCAACTGCTGCAACAACAGTAATAAATTTTCCTGTGATTATAAACTTTGTTTTCCACAGATCTGCCTGCCTACCATGCTAGCACTACACTATTACCCTCTTCTTTTTTTGTTTTGTTTTGTTAATCCTCATTCAAGGATATTTTTCCATTGATCTTCAGAGAGAGTGGAGGGAGGAGGAGAGACATCAATGTAAGAAGACATATCAATTGGTTCCCTCCCACACCTGGGCCAGGAATTGAGTCTGCAAACCAGGTATATGCCCTTGACCAGAACTAACGGTAAATGTGTGAATGTAGATAAGCATTATGAAGGAAGCATATATAAAATAAAAGTTATTTAGATGGTCAGGTATTTCTTGGTTTGGGAAAGGAGCTCCACAACCCACCCCACTTCCAAATTTACTTCAATAATAACGGGAAATTTCGTTTGTTGGCTTTTTCCCCCCACACTTGCGAGACTGGGAGAAGCTGAAATAGGAGTCCTACTGCAATATCTATTATCTATATAATTGTCAATTATTTTTAAATCTACATTAATTATAATGTATGTTTACTTGAGACACTCAAATTGTTACATCTGATACTTATCAAGAACACTCTTCTATAAAAACCCTCTTCAGAGACTATATTATAACAGTATACAATAAACATGCCAAACACACAGAACTCTCCAATTGGTGGGAAAGACATACATGTCAGGGCATAGCTGGCAATGTAAAGAGCTTTGTTAGATCACACTAAAGTACCCTGTGTTCACTTTATGCTTTTTCAAAAAGCACTAAGACCTTTGAGACAAAGAAAGTAGGGTCAGAAAATTTCACATAAAAATAATCAATTATGCCCTAGTTGATTTGCCTCAGTGGATAGAGCATCAGCCTGCGAAATGAAGTATCCTGGGTTCAATTCCAATCCAGGGTACATGCCTGCGTTGCAGGCTAGATCTCAGTAGGGGGGAAGCAGGGGGCTGTCAATCAATGATTCCCTCTCATCATTGATGTTTCTATCTTTTTCCCTCTCCCTTCCTCTCTGAAATCAATAAAAAAAATTTTTTTTAAGTAATTTATGAGATGAAATGACATCAGCTACCAGGAAATTGAAGGAATTGCTAATAAAACAATATCTTCCTTTTTATTAGGTCAGGGTTTGTTGGGTGTTTTTTTTTTCTATTTTTAAAATTGGGTCACTATTTATTCTGCTTTGGTAAAATATGTTACTTTACCTTTAACAAGTTTGGGACTTGTTAATGTCAACATCCCAGCATGCCCTGATAGATCAAGGCCACTAGCAAGCCATACTGGTCCACATAGAATGTCTTCTTTATGATCTTCTAAAAATGGACATAATCTGAGACCTAGAAAGAAAAATATACATTTTCTTTGAAAGTAGTTGATAATTTAAAATAAATTTAAAAAACAAATACCTGTCCCATTTATATGTATTACCACATTTAGAATGTGTTCAAGTATGAATTCACTATCATGATAAGGAACTATAATAATCAATTACCTGACATTTTATGGTTTTTTCCATTCCCATTTTATTTACATTCACTTTGATTTTCAATAGTAATAAAACCATGACATAATTTCAAATCCCAAGATATTAAAAAACAATAATGCAAGTAATAGTGCAGCTGTGTTAAAAAAGATGAGCTGAAAGTTAAAGAATTTGGCCAAAGCAGAATTATAGGTTACTTTTTAATCATGTTCTTAAAGTTTTTGCAAGCCATAAGGAAATCTGTGCCCAGCATGATGCATTTGGTCACTGTTCCTTCTACTGTTATGGACAACAGCTCTTTAATTTAACTCACACTGTGATTCCTCTACATCCATGTGCTGCATTTCTTCATTCAAATCAACCAGGGACGGTTTTCCATTCTGTTCCACTTCAATGTTAAGAGCTGGAGACAAAGGAAAGGTGATCTGCCTATCTACTGCTGTTTCTAGAGGATAAAAATATTAGTAAACTTAATTTTACTTAATACCAATGATTTATGTGCCTAAAATTCTAAAATATTCTATAAAACTGGGAACTGTTGTGATTTTCATCACAGATGCTACAAAATGGTTGTCAGGAAGAAAAAAATTAGATTTCATTAATTGTTCATATACTCATCTCTCTCTTTTTTTAATATATTTTATTGATTTTTCACAAAGAGGAAGGGAGAGGGACAGAGAGCCAGAAACATCCATGAGAGAGAGACATCGATCAGTTGCCTCCCGCACGCCCCCTACTGGGGATGTGCCCGCAACCAAGGTACATGCCCTTGACGGGAATTGAACCTGGGACCTTTCAGTCCATAGGCCGGCTCTCTATCCACTGAGCAAAACTGGTTTCGGCCACTCATTTCTTTTTTAATCGTGGTAAAATATTCACCTGAAGAAATAATTTGCTGGCAACTGAACTAAAAATTCTTATCCTAGGCTGCAGAATACAAGCACCAGCAGTTTTTTAAAAGATCAATGCCTGTCTTAAACCAAATTAAATCATAATCTATATTTCAAAAGGATGCAAACATACAAAAAATCTCTCTCTCTCTCTCTCTCTCTCTCTCTTACTTTCAGGCACACACACACATTTTTTTAAATAGGAACATTTTCAAGTGTTATTGTCTTTAACTCTCTGGGTAAAGTAGCCATTTTATTCTAAAATTACCCCCTGCCTAACCTATTAAGAAGAAATGACTGACAAGTAAAATCTAGTTCCCAATATGCTAAATGTAAATGTGTAGGATCTTTTGATAATTCAGTATATCAAATTCTAAATTTGTGACAAAGATAATAGAAATGGGTACATTTCTGGCACGACATAAAAGGTTGGCTTTCACTAGTAATCTTACAAGAATATGACTTCCATAACAAAGTCCTTTTCCCAATCAATTCTACTCTTAAAAAGAGTAATGTATTAACTTTAATAATACTAAAAGTGAAACTAATTCACAAAGGAACTAACTGTATTCCCCCAAAGTGTATAATTAAATTATTTAAAAGTTTATACAATTCTGAACAATACTGGGTTGCTGCAAAGCTCTAAAGTATTCCCAGGATTAATTTTTATAAATAAAGACACCAAAAGTAGAGCAGAATATATTGGGGATGAGAGTAGGAGAGGGAACAGGCAATCCTAGACAACAAATTAGTTTTTTAAAGAAACCAACTATAAGATAAAATTTTTAAATATAAATTTTTATTCATTCTTACCATTGACTTTCCCTAAGCCCGGAGCTTTATTTTTCAGCAGTGTCACTTGTATTTGTGGAATATTGGTGATGTTTGAGTTTAAAACGAATTTGAAGTCCACATGTCCAACCATACAAGCCTTCGGTAGAACCAATTCAAATACATGCTCATCCCAACTGTTGCTGTTAAAAAGAAAGAATATGCTAAATAAAGCAGAAATCTTCCTTCAGCCATAACCATATTATAATTCATATCATATTTTATACTCTGATTTTTAGCCCCCAACAAAACTTAATGCTTCTCCATATCAGGAGAGAAGATAAGCAGCTCCTAACACAGAGGTTACTTAGGGCCATGAATCATCTTATCTTAGATATCCATACCTGCCTTGGGAGGTGTACACTATATAAATCCTTTTTGCTTACACTATGGACCATTATGCATCAGAATTATCTATAGATTCCTGGGCCCGACCCTAAATCTATGAGTAGGATCCCAAGAATCTGCATTTTAAAACAAGAACTTCTTGTATTTCTTATGTGACCATTCTGATTTAAGTTCTATACACATATATGCTAAAAACAAAAACAATCTCCAAAGCATACTCCTCCACTAAAGTCCAGATTCATATTCAAATGCCTACCAGACAGCTCAAATTTAACCATAAATCCAAACTTCATAATCATCCATTCCAAGCTCAGTAAACAAAATTCCACTAGTTCAACCCAAAACCTTAAAATCATTCTCTCACATCAGATGTTTATTACATCAGCATATATCGTTCCTTCTGTCTCCAAATTATAATCATATCCAGAAGCTGATCACTGTTTTCATTACTTCCCTCAACTATTACATGCTACAAGCTATCCTCACCATTTCACTTGGATTACCACAACAGCATCCCAACTAGAATCCGTGCTTCCATCACTGCTGCCTAACACACACACCATAACCATTCAGTCTACAGTTAACACAGCAGTCTCATAGCATCCTTTTAATATGTAAATTACATCACATCACCCCATGCTTAAAACCCTCTAACATCTTCCCCTCTCACTCAGCATAAAATTCTCACTGTGGCCTATAAATACACTCATGATCTGATTACCAGCTACTGTTTTAGACCTGGCCTCCTTCCAACCAATCTCACTCACTACGTTCACTGAACTCCAACAAATGGTCTTCTTGCTCTTTCTAGAATTCATAAAACATATTCCTCATTATCTTTGCATTCCTACTGTCTCTGAAATAATCTCTTCATGGAGGCCTCTCTTTGGCCTCTTACATTAAAAACATTTGACAAATTTGCTCTCTATACATCTCATTCTTACACACATGTACACACACAACTATTCTATACCCATATTGTTTTAACAAATTTCAGTATCTTTTATGACTATATGAAATAGTCAATATTTGCTTACTGTCTATTACAAAATAAATTCCATCACTCAGTAACTGTTAAATTTGTGGACTGAGTGGCCAAACTAATGACAAGGGTATATTATGTTCACTATTCTACAAATATGAATAGAGCAAGTTCCAAAATTAAGGCAAGGAATAAAACAAACAAATGCTATTAACATCAAAAGAGAGACAATAATATATATCTAAGAATTCTTTTGCCTCTAAAAAATATATGGATTTCCAGTTTAATACCCTGGAAGAATGCTTTACCTGTCAGTCTGTAGTTTCCAAGTTCTAGTATGCTGAGCAGCATCTCCATGGTGTTGCTGATGCAAATGTTGAGGATGCCTCCTTTGCTGCTGTTCCTGTTGAACTTCTACCCAGCATGGAGGAACAGTAGCTGAAAACCGTGGAGTCAAAGTCTCAAAGCGGGTTAGCTCCACTAAAGACGTCAAGATGTCAAGGGAGAATGGCTGGTCCACCAATAAATCAACTCCTTAATGACAGTGAATGAAGAATTTGAAGGTTTTATTTAAAAATCAGTCTTAATTAACATTATTATCTACTCAAATTGCAACATTTACTAAATATCCTGAAAGTTAATAATGTTGGTTCAGATACCTACATGCTAAAGTAACTAGCACAGACTACATAACAAGCATAAGAAAAATACATCTTGAATATTTTAAATTATAGGAAGGGTATTCATTACTGGACAAACCCAAAGTAAACCTATTAGAAAAGTCCTCACTAACCAAAATTAGAAAGAGCAACAAAAGTAATGGTGCTAAAATTAAAGTCTAATTTAATTTACATCAGATAAATATCAAATTTTAATTTTCTTATTCATGAAAAAAATTGCTAACATGTAACATCTGCCCTTTAAATAGTATTTTTTCCACTTCGATGGTAGTTGAAAATACCATATATACATATCATCATTATAAGAGGAACAGTAGGCTTCATATTAATTAATTAATAAATATATATATTCATATTTGTGAAATGTCTAACATTAGAGAAAAATAAAAGGCTGTTATTCTTCTTCCAATTAACAAAAGCTTAAAGAAAGACTAAGCCATGACCGGTTTGGTTCAGTGGATAGAGAGTTGGCTTGCGGACTGAAAGGTCCCAGGTTCAATTCCGGTCAAGGGCAATTTGTATATTTGTCTATTATTAGATACTAGTGACCTGATGCATAAAATTCATGCACATTAAAGGGAGATTAGAGGAAATAATTTAATAATGCTATTTGCTTTCTCTATAATAGAAGTGTCAGAGATGAAAGAAAATTAGTAAAATGTTTATGAAAACCTTCCTCCTGTCATAGTCTGGGGGACACCATGGGACCCAGAATCAAGTCCCCACCCACCCACCTGCACCTCAAAATTGCATGAGACTCAGACCCAGCCACCCCCACCCCCATTGGGTTAGATCCAGACCCGGCCAGTCCCACCCTTGTTAAGCCCTACCAGGGCAGGAGGCGTAGCCTCAGATCTCTGGCCTGGTGCCAGGATGGGGGTGTGTGGCCTAAGTTCCCCCAGCCCACACCAGGGCAGGGGGTGTGCCTTGAGGTCATCCATCAAGTCCCACCAGGTGGGGGACATGGCCTGAGATTCTCTGTCAAGCCCCAATGGGAGAGGGGCATGGCCCGAGGTCCCATGTCAAGCCCCACCAACATGGGGTGGGGGCGCAACCTCAGGTTCCCCAGCCCAGCACCAGGAGGGGGGCACTGCCTCAGGTCCCCTGTCAAGCCCCGCTGGGCAGGGGTGCAGCATGAGTTCCCCCGACCCAGCAGTGAGGGTGCAACTTGAGGTCCCATATCAATACCCACTGGGTAGGGGCATGGCCTGAGGTCCCCTGTCAAGTCCAGCCAGGCAGGGGGCGCACCCTCTGGTCCCCTGGCTTAGTGCTAGGCCGGGGGAGAGGGGGCAGGGGCAGCCTGAGGTCCCACGGCCTGGTACCAGGGTGGGCAGGCATGACCTGAAGTCCCCTCTCAAGCCCCAACTGGTGGGGGTCATGGCCTCAGGTGCCCTGGCCTGAAGCTGGGGTGTGGGGTGCACCCTGAGGTCCCCCAGCCTGACACCAGGGCAGGGGGCACAGCCTAAGGTCCACTATCAAGCCCTGCCAGGTGGGGGATGCAGCGAGTTCCCCTGTCAAGCCCCACTGGGGAGGGAAGGGTGTAGCCTCAGGTCCCTGCTGATTGCTCGTTAAGGCTCCTTATGGGAACTTGGCCTCAGCTGTGGGTGCAGTCATCTTTGTGATGAAGTGTTGATCAATTAGCATATTTCTCCTTTATTATACAGGATTATAGGCCCAGTACACGAATTTGTGCACCAGTGGGGTCCCTTGGCCTGATCTGCGGAATGGGGCTGAAACCAGCTTTCTGACATCCCCCAAGGGGTCCCAGATTGGAGAGACCCCAACAGTGCATGATCAGGGCCGGGGAGGGAAGCAGGAGGTTGGCCTGCTGTGGAGGGACCATGGGAGAGCTCCAGGGCCTGTCCAGCCCATCTAGTTCAATCCCGATCATCTGACCCCAGCAGCAAGCTAACCCACTGGTCAGAGAATCTGCCCCCTGGTGGTCAGTAAACATCATAGTGAGTGTTTGAGCAGCCTTAGATTATCATTAGCATATTTGCTTGAATGGCCGATGGGTCAACTGGATACTTAGCATATTAGGCTTTTATTTTATAGGATATCTAAAGTTTCATAATGGGCAATTTTGGTCTGAATATGCTATTGCAGAATGAAAGGGTTTTTTTTTTTTTTCAACTCCATAGTAATATTAGTAATATAGGCTATTCCACTGACTTTACACCTATTTAATAAATCTTCTCTTTTTCATGTTTTTTTTTTTTTCCTTTGTTAAACCAAAAGTTCCTTAATGACCAATGTAATGTTTTTTCCTTAAATAACTGAACCAATATTGGTCAACCTACCTGAAGTTGAGATTCACTTCTTATTTTAATGTTTGTAACATTTTCCAACTACTGGGGAAAAAAATAACTAATACAAAAAAACAAGACTAATAAAAGTATGCCAATATAGAAATTAATGCCCTCAGCAAAGTAAGCAAGAGTTGACTATAAAAATTGAAATATAACCGAGACCAGTTTGGCTCAGTGGATAGAGCATCGGCCTGCGGACTGAAAGGTCCCAGGTTCTATTCCAGTCGGGGGCATGTACCTTGCTTGTGGGCCCATCTCCAGTGTGGGGTGTGCAGGAGGCGGCTGATCAATGACTCTCTCTCATAGATGTTTCTGACTTTCTATCCCTCTTCCTTCCTCTCCGTAGAAAATCAATAAAATATTTTTTAAAAAATTGAAATATAGCCCTAATCGGTTTGGTTCAGTGGATAGAACGTCGGCCTGTGGACTGAAGGGTCCCAGGTTCAATTCTGGTCAAGGGCATGTACCTTGGTTGTGTACACATCCCCAGGAGGGGCTGTTGCAGGAGGCAGCTCATCAATGTGTCCTTCTCATCAGTGTTTCTCTCTATCCCTCTCCCTTCTTCTCTGTAAAAAAAAAATCAATAAAATATTTAAAAAATAAAAATTGAAATATTATGTAGGGATATAATAGACTCAGCCCTAACTAGTATTGGCCTGCGGACCAAAGGTGTCTGGTTAGATTCTGATATCCCAGTTATAGGCTCCTCCTTGGTCCAGCTCCTGGTCTGTGCGTGCAGGAGGCCACCAATCAATGTTTCTCTCACATCAAATTTCTCTCTTTCACTCTCCCTAACAATTAATGAGAAAATATCCTCAGGTGAGGATTAACAACAAAATAAAAAAAGAGACGCAGAAAATTCTGAGCATCACAAGAATCTGCATTTTTTTAATCATTCAAAAACTTAATACCATTAAAAAAAAAAACTTAATACCATACCTGAAATGCCAGGACTTGAAGGATTCGATAAAGGTCTGGAACCTTCTGAAGATGGTTCTATTGCTTTAGAAAGAGATCCATCCACTAATATATCAGCTTCATCAATATCATCACAGGTTCCTCCAATTTGGAGAAAATGAAGCTCACCACCTACAGTGTAGTAATATTTCATCAACATACATACATGGATGGGTACACTTACAAGTGCACTTTACTTAGTTAAGAAAATTTATTTTATAATCTCTTGATAGTCAGATAAAGAAGGGTAACAACCCGGCCTGTGTGGCTCAGTGGTTGAGCATTGACCTATGACAAGGTCACATTTCAATTCAACAAAGTGATATATTGCCAAGAACTTATAAGTTAAACTGCCAAGTAACTGCCAACTGCAAGTTAAATTAGGAAAATGTCAAATACACAAACATGCTTAAAAATAATTATTCAACTAGAATTTACTTGCTATGTATAAGGTACTATTTTAAATGCTTAAATTAATTCATTTAGTCTTCACAAAAATCTTAAGATAGGAACAATAACTGTAGCCATTTAACAGATAAAGAAACTAATATACTAGCTATTTTGGGATCAAGGGCCAATCTCAATCCCAGCAGTAACAAACCTGGCCAGTGTGGTTCGGTTAATTAGAACATTATCCCATGCACCACAGGGCACATATCCAGGATGTGGGTTTGATCCCGAGTCAGGGCTCATATGGGAGGCAACCCATCAATGTTTTCTCTCTTTTTCTCCCCCACTCACCCGTGCCCCACCTTTAAAACCAGTGAAGAGTTGGGGGAAGAAGTAAAAAAGTCTTAATTTCACAAGGAAATTGAATCCCTATTTTTCATATTTCTATTACAGAAAAACACTGAAAACAAACTTAGCAAAATTTTAAGACAAAAATGAATGAATAAAACTATATTCTGGCAAGAGTATTTGGAGATTCGCTTCCAGAATTACAGAATAAGGACAATAAAGTCTCTTCCTGAAAAGCAACTTTATATAAACCAGGATAAAACTGTCATTCAACTAAGGTGGGGAAAGTTGTAAAAAACAGTTGATTCACTTCTATTGATTTGGAAGCTCACTGATTTGGAGAGCTGTCAGTTTAAAGTAGCTCAGTGGTAACTAAAATGAGGACCATCAACTCTGCTACCTGTCGTCAGGATCCTGGAGCAAGCAAAACACTGGAAATAATCAGGAATTTTAACTTAAAAGACGTGATAGAAGCATAAGGGGCTTGGTAAACTATATATCCTACATTGACTAGAGGTTGTACACATGTGTAGCAAAGACCATACTAAGCCTAAGCCATCAACACATTCCAAACAAGCCCCCAATGCCTATGCAGGGAAAAACTGAGAGGGCTCAAAGGAAACAAAAATAGAGAAAATAAAAGTCAGGGCACACATGAACACAGTCTTAGTGGTTAATGTATTTGGTATTTGGGCACAACCACTTATCAAAATCTTTAGCTGAATACTAAGCTATGAGGACAGAGAGTTGACAATAAAAAAGAAACAAGGCTTAAAGTTAAAACAAAGAAAAAAGAGTTATCAGCAGCTACACACTGCAAAAGAAACATACTTCACAGATTTGGTCCAAGTGGGTTATAAAACAAAGAACAATAACCATCAAGAGGGATGGATGAGGTGGGTAGGTGGTGGAGTGGGGATCAGAATCCAGAGTATCTCCGATGTCATTAAAAATATCCAATATTAAATTAAATTAAAAACTATGAAACATGCAAAGGAAGAGCAATCCATGGCTTAAGAAAAACAAAATCAATGAGAAATGTCTGAGTGCCCAAAATTAGATTTAGTGAACAAAAACTTCAAGTAAGTAATTGTAAATATTTTGAGAAAATAAGAAACCAGATAAGAAGAATTAAGGGAACAAATGGGAAAAGTGACTCAACAAATTAAGAAACTCAACAACAACAAAAAAGAAATATTCTAAAAGAACAAAGGGAAATTCTGGAGTTGAAAGGTAAAATAACTAAAATTAAAAGTTCACTTGAGAGGCTCAAAGTACATTTGCAGTGGCAGTAGAAGAAATCAGTGAAATAAAAATGGACCAGTAGAAATCAAAGAAGCTAAATAAAAGAAGAAAATTTTAAATGAAAAAAGCATCTCATTGACCTATGGAACAGACCAAATGTAAGTGCATACATGTAATGGGATTTTCAAAAAGGGAAGAGAAAGACATAGAAAAAAATTTTATAAAATAATGGGCAAAAACTGCCAATATTTGATGAAAAACATTATACAAATACAATCAGTTCAATTAAACTCAAGTAGGCTGACTACAAAAAGATCCAGATACACATACATTACAGTCAAAGTCAATGAGAAAATCTTCAAAGCAGCAAGTTAAAAATAATTCATCAGACATGGAAACTACAATGGAAATTAACAGCTGACATCAGAAACAATGGAGGCTAGAGCCAAGAGAAGTACATGTACAAAAAATCAACAACTAATTCTACATATATAGCACTATACTTCAAAAAGAAGGTGAAATAGACACTTCCAGACATTTCCAGATAAACAAAGACTGAATTTTTTGCTAGCAAACCTGCCTATTAATAAGTACTAAAGGAAAGTCCTTCAAGATAAAAGAAGACAATACCAAATTCACATACACAAAAAAATAGAAATAACAATTAGGTGATCAAAAGGGTTTTTTCTGATTTAACTTTTTTAGGAGACAAAAATTTTATAGAATAACACTTTCTGGCGGGATTTATAACATCTAAATATTATACTTAAGACAACAGTAGCACAAAGCATAAAAAAAAATTACAGAAAAATTTCCATATTTTACTAGAATTAAGTCAGCATTATTCTGAAGTAGATTGTGGCAACTTAAACCACTAAGTCTGCAACTCCAGAAATAAAAACGACGCGCCTCATCTTATGATGGGAGTTACTTCCCAATAAACCCATCCTAATATTAAAATTGCATTTAATAAACTTACCTTTGGTGCATGCACACAGCCTGTCTGTGCCGGAGCAATAAATGACAGAAACAAATGTGTCCTGTTCCTCAGTGCCCTCCTTCTTGGGAGGTTCAACTTTTGCCAAAATTTCAAAGTTTGAAAGATCTAATATTTTTACATATCCTCCCTGAGTGGTTATTACCAGGTGCCCAAGAGTAGAAATATCAGACTTTTTCTCTCTCTCAATGCCATTCTTTGAGGTTAATTGCATTTCCTCAATAGGCTCCTCACAGTCATCCTCTCGATTATCCAATATATCTGGTGGAAGCAAAATGAGCGAGGTAATTGCATCCTGGGGATCTTTGATATGTTGGATTTTTATTGGCTCCTCTTCTAAAGTCACTATCCGAGTGGCATAATTCATTTTATAAAGTATTAAATATCCACCACTAACATTCCTCTGCTCAGGCTGAATTATCAAAGGGGTCTGTACATCTGCTGGTGATTCATGTTGGATTACACTAATATTTGCACCATTCACTACAGCAAGATTGGATTCCAGCTCACCTTTCCGTCTACTACATAGCGCAGAGTTTAATTTATTTAAATTATTCAAGGCCTCTACTTGATTTATTGCACTCAAGGGTTCAACAGGGCATGTCCGCAGTCCTACCAACAAGTGAATTCCATCGGCACAAGGAGTTATAGAGTCTATACAAAGATTTTCTTCCTCTGCAAACTTTGGCAGTCTCAAGCACTGAACCAGAGTCCCAGGCTTGGGAAACACAGAGTTCCACTTCTCAGAATCTGGAGAGGTAAGGTTGGCCGCTGCATCTGCAAATTGCTGAATGTAAGTCACGGGAGGATCCTGCAACAGCATCTGCTCCTGACTATCCAGTTCCATTTCAATAATCTGTGGGACTGTAAAACCATCATCATGCAGGCTTTTACTCATTATGCTGTTCATCTGTGAAAAGATTTTTCCTGCTTTCTCATCAGATTCCTTGATGCTATAAAGAAGCAAAATAGGTAAAGTCCTCCTTACCAGAGGAGAATTTAATTCTGAATTAGTGCAGGATTCATTGTCAGTTGACCCTTGTTCTGATATACTTTCACCCTGAGTTCTGTTTAAACCATCCAGTGACCTGTGAGAATTACTACTAATGGGTGAGGTAGCAGGAGATTTGTATGTTAATAAACCTCCAGCCAATAAACATGGAAAGGGAATGTTGTGTTGTTCCTGGTGCTTTTCCTTTGTCTTTTCACTCTTAGAGTTTGTTAAGCAAGGATTTGCCCCAAGTTCTTCAAGATCCTTAACAGTATCTTCAAGCACATTTGCAACAATTTCCCACTGAAGTTTTTCTGGCTGCTGGAGAATGCTGAGTGCCGTTATGTCAAGGCTCACTTCCATGGCTTCCTTCTGTGATATATGCCCTGTGAAAAGAAACAATATTCATTAGCAATGGCCTCTGAATGTAAATCAAAATCTCTTGTGCGAAGATTCTGTTAATTTTCATTTTGACTCATCTAGTCAATGCATTATCTATATAAAGCCTAAGCAGCCGAACAACAGAACTGGTCCACCAGTCACTATGACGTGCACTGACCACCAGGGGGCAGATGTTCCCATAGCAGGAGGGCTGCTCAGCTGACTGATGGGCGCCAGATGCAGAGCTCACAGCTGGCCACTGCAGTTCAGAGACCACAGTGGAGCGGCAGCAAGCCTACTGATTGGCAGTGGCAGCAGGCAGCTGGTCTGCTGGTTTCGGCCTGATCCCAGCAGGCCATGCCAAGAGACCCTCTAGTATCAATATAATTAGCTTAGAAGATACATATTTTACTACAAATAAATGAGCTACTTACAAATCTCAAAAGGAGGTAATACCAAACCTCTTAAAATTTTTGAACTAGAAGAATGTTTTTCTATTACTAACCCTACTGAGATATCAGAGTCAAAAATATATGGTAATTTTTTAGATATAAGGATGTCAAGTAAACAGAACTATAGTTTCTATAAGAGGAGTGAAAGATCAACCAGGCATAGGTGAAAAAGATAAAGGACAGAAAAGGTATAAGGACACAGATCAAACGTAACAATTAAAATTACAAAAATACCTGACATCCTTAGACATAAAGAAGAGCAAAACCATAGCATACAAAGAAAATGTTATAGGTAGAATTTAAAAGTTTAAGAGTAGAAAAAGAAAAAATTATTTCAAACATTTCAGTGTACAAGGGAAAAACTGAGGGCCAGAGAGTTAAAGTGACTTGATTTTGTAGAAGAGATCAAGCTCTAACTTAGACTCCAGGTGACCAATGACGAATTTATCAAATTCAGAATACACAATGGTAGCCCTTTTTTGTTTTTGCAAAAGGACAACAAAAATGGGAACAATTATCAGAGGAAGACTAAACATTTTTAATGAAATCTTTATTATTCGGAAGCTAATTATACATTTGTACATCACTCATGACGTTTCCTACATTTTTGTTGATTTTTTTTTTTCATTTCTAGGAACTATCTCAAAATACAACTAAAGGTTAACCCAAAACTAGACCAGTAGTTTAGTCTCTTTAAAAAGGATTTCATGAAAAACTGATTTTTAAAAAGCACTTGCTATTCTAAACTAACAATAACTCTTAACAACTATACTACATAAAACCATGTCTCTTATATAGAGATTTAACAAGTTATATAGTCCTTAATTCATGAGACTTACTATCAGAGAAGATAGCACAATGTAATAACAGTCCCTTTTTAAACACACTGGCTACTTCCGGGGACTATGCTTCACATATTTTTATCTTAATCCCAAAAACGCTAATTAACAGATGTTGGCATCACTATTTTATATATTAGAAAATGCTATCAGACTATAATTAAATGACAAGATTTTAATTCTGACCCAGTTAAACTATTTTGAGATGCACTATTAGCCTTGCCCATACTATAACTATATTAAATATGAAAAAGTTTTAATATTTCAAAAAATAATTAAAAAGGCAGCATGTAGTTGAAGTCTTAATGTCTATGATTTTATACATAAAAATGTATTTTCTATTCACCTTTTACCTTAATTTAAATGTTACTTTTATTTAAAAAGAGAAAACATTAAGCAAATAAATTGAACACATTCTTAAGAGCTCAATGTCAACTCCCTGGCATCTGTAACAAAAATTTGATAAAGCTGTCCCTTTACTTCATTTGGCTCAAATAGGTACCATTTAAAGTTAAGTAGGAAACATTATGTACTACTACTAATTGAAGATCTCTGCTAGAAACGAATTATATAACATTTTTTACATACCTGTCACAGAATCTGATCTGGAATGCTCTTCACTATCTGAATCCTCCAGTAAATCATCACTTAAAAGACAAAGTAAAAATATAATTTGAATTTCAAAAAAATGTATACATATGAGACAGAAAAAAAGTACAATGTTACAACAACCACTGCTTTATATCTGGAATATAAGCATCATTAAAACTAACTTAAATTATTTATAAGTAGTCTGAGACCATAACTGATTAAACAATGCTGATAAACTATGGACTCGATTCCCAGTAAGGTTTATGCAAGAGGCAGCTGATGAATTATTATCTCTCAACATTGATGTTTCTATCTCTTTCCCTCTTCCTTACTCTCTGAAGTCAATAAAAGTATTTTTTAAAGGGGGTCTTCTTTAGGAAAAAAAAGAAAAATAGATCAAAAGTACTAATAAAATAGAAACAGGTACTATAAATAACTTCAACTGCAAACAGATTAAATGTTCCAACCAAAAGACATAGGATGGTTGAATGGATAACAAAACAAGACCCTATACATGCTATCTATAAGAGACTCATTTTAGATCAAAAGACACACAGAGTGAAAGTGAATGGATAGAAAAGGGTATTTCATTAAAAAAGAAAACAACAAAAAGCTGGGGTAGTAATAATTATACCACACAAAATAGATTTTAAAACAAAGACACAAAAAAGGACCCAGCAATTCCACTTACGGGTATTTATCCAAAAAACCCAAAATATGAAAAAGAAAAGCTGTATGTTCACTGCAACAGAATTTATAACTAGAGGCCCAGTACATGAAAATTCATGCACTGGAGGGGTGGGGGCCTGGCCCCTCTCACAGTTTGGGAGCCCTCAGGGGCGGGAGGCAACCCAGTGATTGGGAAGGCAATGCCACATCACACCTCTTCTGCTGCCACTGCCAGCAATGCAAGCCTTGGCCAGCCCTGGTTACCTGAACTACCATCCTAGGCTTGCCTATGCCTCAGGCCAGTCCTGGGCAACTGCCATCTGAGGCTGCCCTGGGTGGCTAGGGAGCTCAGGGAATAGGGGACTCCAGAGGCAGGCACGTGGACGGAGGCAGGCTGGGGCAACTGGGCATGGCAGTCAATTATTATATCCCCTCCTTATTGGCTGTGAGTACCCCCAACTTTAAGGGTGGGGTAGTTAATTAGCATATTCCATCCTTATTGGCTGTGGGCACCACCATCTTTAAGGGAGAGGCAGTCAATTAGCATATTCCCTCTTTATTAAATAGGAATAGCCAAGATATGGAAGCAATACAAGTGTCTAGCAATAGATTAATAAAGTGGTGCATATATGCAATTTGACAAATCCATAAAAAATATTCTTGCCATCTAAAACAAGATGGATGGATCAAGAGGATATTGTGCTAAATCAAGTAAGTCAGAGGCAAATATTATAAGATTTCACTGATATGTAGCATCTAAAAAGAAAAAAAGAAAAAAAACAAGCAGAACAGAAACAGACTCATAGATGCAGAGAATATTTTGATAATTGCTAGATTGGAGGGTAGAAGAGGAAATGAAAAGGGTAAAGGGATTAATAAATACAAATTCGTACTTACAGAATAGTTCTGGGGATGTAAAGTACAGAATAGAATATAGTCAATAATATTGTATTAATTATGAAAGTTGTTAGATGGGTACTAAGTTTATGATTTTGTAAGTCATACTGGGTTTTGCATCTGCAAGGAATATAATATTGTACATCAACTGTAATTAAAATATATATATATACAGATATATATATAGAAAATTAAAATTGAAGAAAAAGGGGGAGGGGAGCTGTTAAAACTTAAGACAAGTTGAGTGGTTTGTGAAACCCTTCATTCTGCCTACTTGAGAATATTGCAGATGTTGCCCTGTAATCCTAGCCCACTTCAGTTACAATTGCAGTTTCTTGGAACAAATGAGTGAAATGGGATTGTATTTTTACTCTCCTTCCCCACAGAGAGCAAATACACCTACAGAAATCAGGAATCTGCCAGAAAAGCTCAATGGAAGAGAATCCAGCATAGAATTTTTAACAAAATGTTTCTATAGCAATATTTTTGTCTCAAATCTTTGCTGACTAATAATAAATTATTTTAAATATGTAGGTCATCCTCTCTAGCCACAATTATGTCATTATTCATGAAGATGTCTAAAATTTAAAGTGCTAATTTAAAAAAAGGGAAAACTAAAATCAATTAGCTATTTGGTTCTAATGCATTATGAAAAGATTTAGTAGAAGGGGAAGTTACAAGCCTAACCGAAGGTGTGTTTTTTTCATTATTTACCCTATTTTCTGATGCAGTAATTATGCTAAATTAGTACCATGGGTTAAGGTACAAAATAAATATCTTACAGACTATGGCATTTCGAAAAGCATTAAACAGCTATTTCAGATTTTAAACCAAACATTTATCATCTAATTTGTTAACATAATAATTTTTCTGCCTCTTTAACTAGAGTTAAAGGAATATATATATAAATTTAGAAAAGAAAATACTTAATGTCTATAAATACCAATAAAACAAATTCACATACCTATCTCCTTCCAATTTTGGTATATCTGAGCAACTAGAGGAGTCTTCTAGCCACGCCAAAGTTGGTCTCCTTGATTCGACTGTTGAGCTTGGTTCTCCTGACAGAATAAGCTGTTGTACAATAGCTGGATCATATGCATTAATTTCAAACTTTAAGTGCACCTAAACAATGAAAAGGCTAAGTTTACAACTGCTTTTTTATCAAATACTAACCTGTTGCTTCAAAATTAAAATATACCTTCATAAGTTTGGAAACATCCCATATGCAGATCTTTCCTCGTTTCGTTGCAGCAGCTAGAAAGTGGGGGCAGCTTCCCGAACCAAAGCAAGATATTCTGTCAGTTCCATCCGTACAAGGAAACTGTGCAGGACTCGTTGCGAGGGTGACTGACAATGGCACATTCTGTGTGTGCTCACCTTTCACAAAGGGGCAGTTTGGGGAATGTCTCTCGTGCTCAGACCTTCACATATATTAAGAAAGGAAAAAGTTTAATGAATAACAAAGCAGTTAAATTTGCACATTAAAACAGAACATCAGGATCATCTTTCTTTTTGCAAAAACAGGTATTCCTTATTAAAAAGACTCAAATACCAAGTCATTCAACATCATCTAAGATGTCCAACCAGAACTTCACAATAGCAGTTATTATACACTTTAACTCAATACAAATTCAGTCTCAGATGAAACTCAGAAATGCTACAGTATAATTTATGCTGTATCAGCATACTTATTAAATTGCTTAACGTCCTGATATTTCCTCATAATGGTTTCCTACATCTTTAAATGAGTAACTACTTTGTTTAGACTTAGAATTCTCCATATATGCAGAGTACAGTGACAACAGTTAATACTGCACTGTACATTTAAAATGTGTGAAGCCCTAGCCAGACTGGCTGAAGGATTAAAAGATCAGTTTGCTGGCTGGAGGGTCCCAAGATCAATTCTGATTCCAGTCAAAGGCACATGCCCAAGTTGGGGGCTTGATCTCCAGTAGGGGGCGTGCAGGAGGTAGCTCATCAATGATTCGTCAGTGATGTTTCTATCACCCTCTCTCTTTCTTTCTAAAGTCAATTAAAAATATATCTGAAAAGAAATAAATATTTACAAAGAATAACCCTGTGATGAAAAGCAAGAACCTATAATCATGATTCAGTTGGTTTAGCATCATCCCATGCACCAAAAGGTTCAATTCTGGGTCAGGGCACCTACCCAGGTTTCAAGTTGAAAAACACAGTCAGCATGATTACAGGAAGCAACCAATTGATGTTTTCTTCATCTCTCTCTCTCTCCTCTCTCTCTCCCTCTCTCTTTCTTTCTCTCTCAGCCCCCCCACCCTTTCCTTTCTCTACAAAATCAATAAAAAATGTATCCTTGGGTGAATATTAAAAATATAAATTAATATACAATTTATTAACATAAATCAGAACACCCTCATCTGTGGATTCCCCACTGACAGCCTGCCCTCAACAGATCACTATTAAACAGCTGAAGTTAATCATGCTCTTTTCATTTACTTTATCATAGTCTTCTGGTTTTCAGAGTCTGATTCCACTTTTTGCTCCTTTCAAGTACAGATTTTAGGAAGTGAAAGATCTTAGCAATACTGTATGCAAAGTGATGTGACAGAGCACAAGACAGTGCTACCTCATCCTCTTGGGACAAGGGAAAAAAAATATTGATGGCAGAAAGACATGAATATTATTATATCTAGATCAGAAAAGCACAATGTAGAAACACATATAATGTGGAAAGCCGCTAGGGCGCTCAGACAGATTCAAGCCTCGGACTGACTTGTGGCAAAGCCACATACAAGTCCCAGTTTGGATGGCAAAGCCCTCCCAGCACAATTATAGCCAAAAAACTATAATTGTAAGGTTGACCTTAAAAGTCTAAACCTGCAGTCCTGGGTAGCTAAGGGATGTGGGCTGCAGGGGAGGGGCAGCAAGCATAAACAAAGTTGAAAAAGTTCAGAGAATGACAACAACAGGAAAGAAGCAGATTGGAAAATCGTAAGAACACTGTAAACGTCTTGCCCTTGTTCAGATTTGTGTGATTTGACTATAAAATAAAGCTTCGGCTTACAGACTGAGTCACTGTTTCCACATCTAGGCACAGTGATCCACCTGGTTCCAACTGTATTCTCTTGTTTATTTTCATTAATCCTTCACCGCCCCTCCTCAGGTTCACCCCTGGCAGGGCTGGACACCATTCAATATATAGGATTAATTTAGCTATTATGTCCAGAATAATCAAGACTCACCAAGGTTCATCAGTAGGTTCCCAACAAACGAGGCATACACTACAAGTAAAACACATGGCTCTATCATCTCCAGATGAGGCAGGCTGCAAATTTATAAAGAAGACAAACAAGGTTAATCAACATTAAAATAACTTTTTAATAGAAAGTTCTAAGAAAGCGCTAACCTACTTGGAAACCTATTTGAAGAAATAATGACTGAAAATTCCCACTTGGTAAAAGAAGTAGACTTACAAGTCCAAGATGCACACAGAACCCCAAACAAAAGGAATCCAAAGAAGACCACACCAAGACACCTCATAATTAAAATACCAAGAGCAAAAGACAAAGAGAGAATATTAAAAGCAGCAAGAGAAAAACAGTTAATTATCTATAAGGGAGCACCCATTTAATTGTCAGCTGATTTCTCAACAGAAACTATGCAGGCCAGAGGGGAGTGGAAAGAAATATGTAAAGTGATGAATAGCAAGAACCTACAACCAGGATTACTCTACCCAGCAAAGCTATTATTCAGAATTGAAGGGCAGATAAAGAGCTTCACAGAGAAGAAAAAGTTAAAGGAGTTCATCACCACCAAACTAGTATCATATGAAAGGCTGAAAGGTACTCTTTCAGAAGAAGAAGGAGAAAAAGGTAAAGATAACAATTATGAACATCAAATACATATCTATCAACAAGGGAATCTAAAAATCAAGTGAATAAAATATCTGGCTGAAACCGGTTTGGTTCAATGGATAGAGCGTCAGTCTTCAGACTAAAAAGTCCCGTGTTCGATTCCAGTCAAGGGCATGTGCCTTGGTTGCAAGCACATTCCCAGTAGGGGGTGTGCAAGAGGCAGCTGATCAATGTCTCTCTCTCATTGATGTTTCTAATTCTCTATCCCTCTCCCTTCCTCTCTGTAAAAAATCACTAAAACATATTATTTTTTAAAAATATATGATGAACAGAATAAACTGGTGAATACAATAGAATCAAGGGGATAGAAAGGGAGTGGACTGACAATTCTCAGGGGGAAAGAGGTATGAGGGATGCAGAAAAAGACTGGACAAAAATCATACACATATTGATGAGGACACTGGGGAGAAGGTAAGGGCAGAGGATGAGGTGGGAACTGGGTTGAGGGGAGGTATGGAGAAAAGAGGAACAACTGTAATAATCTGAATAAAGATTTATTAAATTAAAAAATAATAAATAAAAATTAAAAATAAAGAAGTTCAATGCACGAAATACTTGCAAGAGTAAGCCTTCCTTCCCCCAGCTGCCAGAACCACAGCTTCCCTCTGGGAACCGGCCCCTAACTGCTTCTGCCTGCCAGCCTGATCACCCCTAACCACTACCCTGCCAGCCTGATTGATGCCTAACTGCTCCCCTGCCAGCCTGTTTGCCCTTAAATGCCCTCCCCTGTGGGCCTGGTCACCCCCAACTGCCCTCCCTTGCAGGCCTGGTCCTTCCCAACTGCCCTCCCCTGCTGGCCATCTTGTGGTGGCCATCTTGTGTCCACATGGGGACAGGATCTTTTGACCACATGGGGGCAATCATTTTATGTGTCAGAGTGATGACCAATCTGCATATTTCTTTTATTAGATAGGATAGAGGCCTGGTGCCATGGGTGGGGACCAGCTGGTTTGCCCTGAAGGGTGTCCTGGATCGAAGTGAATGTTTCCTTGAGGTGGGGTGGCCTGGGCAAGGAGCCTGTGGTGGTTTGCAGGCAAGCCACACCCTCCAGTGACCCAAGCGAAGGGCCTGGTATCTGGGATTTATTTATTTTCTACAATTGAAACTTATTAGCCCAGAGTGAAGCCAAGCCTTCTGCTCACACAGGCAATGAAAATTTGTTGCCTTAAGCAGAGGTCTGACCAGCCAGGGTGTTTGGAAAGTTTGGCTTCCTCCATTGCCAGGAGCAACCCAAGCCTCCCTCCTGTTCTCTCTGTGGCCGTAGCCATCTTGGTTGGGTTAATTGGCATACTCACTCTGATTAACTGGCTGGGTGTGGCTGGTGGGTGTGGTGGAGATAAGGTCAATTTGCATATTACTTTTTTATTAGATAGGATTAAAGGCCCAATGCACACAATTAGTGCATGGCGTGGCAGGGGGGGAGAGGTGGGGGAGGGGGGCGGGTCCCTCAGCCCAGGTATGCTCTCACAATCCGGGACCCCTCACTAACCGCCTGCCTGCTCACTCCTTACCACTTGGTTCACCACTCAGCTCACCATCCTTTACCACCCACCTACTTGCTCCTTACCACTTGGCTTGCCACTCCTTAGGGCTGCCACAGAGACAGAAGAGGCTCCCACCAGCCATGAGCTAGGCTTCTGGCTGAGCAGCACTTCTACTGAGGAAGCACACTGACCACCAGAAGACAGATCTTGCATTGCCCCTTGGTGGTCAGTTCACCGATGGTCATACTGACCAGTTGTTCTTGCAATTCCACCATAGTGTATGTTGGGTTTTTATGTATATGGGTTATACTACTGATTATATTACTAAAGTATTCGAAATATAGTTAAGTACAGAAAGAAAATAACAAACAGGTTTGTTATTATAAACTGAATCCTGTACAACCATACAAGGGCAAGTAAAAATGAAATGCAAACTAGTAAACCAAGTGTAATATTCTTTAAGATACATGGGACTACATCCTACACAGAATTAAAATAACAAAACCTGAACTGAAACATACCTCTAAAAACCAGTGATATTATTTTTATCACTTATTCTAATTAGCACCTACTGTGTCTACAGGGTGTAAATTTATTATATATTTTAGAAGATTAAAAATAATCAACCCTTTATACAGACAGAAGATTCTAGAAAACCTATGATTTTATTTCTTTGGCCAAGAAGTAATACAATGAATACTTCAATAGTAAAAATATTAAGTTACCACTTCTCAGAGACTATTTTAGAAAACGACACCAAATCTTATTTAATAAAAGCCTGATATGCTAAGTGTCTAGTCATCCAATCAAAGCATAATATGCTAATAATATGCCAATGCCACTCAACCACTTGCTATGATATGCACTGCCCACTAAGGGGCAGTTTAGCAGTCGACCAGTCACTAAAATATGTACTGACCATTAGGGGGCAGATGCTCCAACAGGTAGGTTAACTTGCTGCTGGGTTCAAGACTGAGCAAGATGGGCCAGACACGTCCTGGAGCCCTCCTTCATTTCCTCCCTGTCTGGTCAATCTCCTGTGTCCTTTCCCAGCCCTGATCATGCACCAGTGGGGTCCCTCAGCCTGGCCTGTGCCCTCTGGCAATTAAGGAAAACTTGAGGTAGGTCTGAGAGCCAGTTTCAGCCCAATGGCAGAACTGGTTGCTATGATGCACACTGACCACCAGAGGGCAGACACTCAATGTAGAAGCTGACCTCTTAATGGTCAGTGGGCTCCCACAGGCGGAGCACCACTCAGCCAGAAGCTGGGATCACGTCTGGTGAGCACAGAGGCAGGAGCAGGAGCCTCTCCCGCCTCCACAGCAGTGCTAAGGATGTCCGACTAACAGTTTAGGTCTGCTCCTGGACTGCGAGAAGGTGCAGGCCTGGCTGAGGGACCACACCAAGGAACCACCCCTTCCAAGTGCACTAATTTCGTGCACTGGACCTCTAGTAAGAAGATTAAAAAGTTAGGAAAAATGGTCCATATTTAATCCTTATTTTAAGAAAATAATTCAAGTGATTCTAATATTAGCCAGTCTCCAAATGATTCTAATTAAAAATCTGAAAAACTTTAAATAAAATATTCAAATATATATGACATTCTTAATTTTAGTTAACATATTCAGAAACACTTCAAGAGAACGAAGGAATAATCACTTTGCAAATTCTTTATAATAGTAACTTCAATGTATTTCAAAGTTTCATGAAATTCTAAAATTAAATAAGCAAGCATAATGAAAAACTTACATGTAAATGTTATCTTAGATTCTTTAGCAGGAGTAAAACAATGGCAAGCCTGTCTACACTATATTCAGTATAAGAAGTACATTTTTTCCTATTTAAACCCATTTTTTCCTACCTTCCCTCTACTTTATTCAGTGAAGCTCTCCAGAGTATCCCATTCTCATGTCTTTTTGTCACACTAATCCTTACAATGTACACAAGCCTCTTTTCCTGTATAAAACAATGACTATTTTCCTTCACTAATTATTCCTTTTTCTGTGCAATATCCTAATCAATTTTTCAATACTTTATATAGTCAGGTTGCATTTTATTATACATAATGTTGCTCCTATAGTTATCTAGTATATAGTTAATTGTTATCCTAAATAAAATTAGAATTTCAGCAATAATGTGTTCCTTTTGTTGAATTACTTTATGTAATTTCTCCCTATTATGCATGAAGAAGTCAAAAAGTAAAAATACACACACATCCAAAGAGAATAGTTTTTAAAAAGCATATCTGAAGAATATTGCCTACTTTTAAAAGAAAATAGTTATGTAGCATTAACTCAGTTGTTAGTTACTTTTAACACATTTTTTTTCTTTTCGTGCACATTACATGACATAGTAGCCAGTCAATATTATGATCAAAGGTATAAGACGAAAAAAACTCACATAAAGGCATACACATAAACACACAGGGTACACAAAGTAAGCTTTTGAAAAAGTTAAAAAAAAAACCTGAGTTTTTTAATAATATTTTTTACCTGATGATAGAATCCAGCTTGAGCCATGGGATCTGGTTGTGCCCATCTATAGCCTACATGAGGCCATGATGTAAATGTCTCTCGTCTGTTAGCTTCACTATACATTAATGATCTAAAAGTAAACATACTTTATGTAATCAAAGTTAAGCATCAAATGATAGTGACATTCCTATTTCAGGCTAATGAAAAAACTAATAGGTTACCAACAAAAAAATGTAATAGTGTAATAACCACTTTCAAATTTGTATTTTAAACTAAAAATCACTGTAAGGAATTTTTCTTAAGTATGGTAGAAAAAATAAGCCTAATTAATAGCCACAAATTATACACAATTCTAGGGATAGATTTAATTAACCGATGTTACAAAATTACCAAGCCAAGAACACAAAATCTGGAAATGTAGAGGCAGAGAGTCGTATGCCTTAATCATTTACTAAGTTTTGTATAAGTGGGTAAAATTACAACCAAAGAAACAGTGGTTTTATCTCATCCATATTGAGAAAATATTTTCTAATTTAATATTTTTTAAATAGAGGGCAATTTTTTGTTCTTTCAGACAAATCCTTTTCCAGGAAAGTTATACTCTCTATGGAATTATAAAAAAGGGAAATCTTCGTATGTTTTCATATTTAAATATGTGAGCTCACTGAGTGTGAACCTGTAACACACAGAGCATTAAAATATTTCTTTAAAGCATATCAAAATTAGAAAAAGTCTAGCCCTGTGTACTGAAGGGTCCAGGGTTTGATTTCAGCCAAGGACATGTACCTTGGTTGTGGGCACATCTCCAGTGAGAGGTATGCAGGAGGCAGCTGATCTATATTTCTCTCTCATCGGTGTTTCTAACTTTCATACCTCTCCCTTCCTCTCTGTAAAAAGTTAATAAAATATATTTTAAATATATATAAAAATAAAAGTCTAAATAGCTTCACATAAGAAAGAACTGGCAAACAAAGCTTACTCTTCCTAACATTAATGAGTATCTGATAATGGAGGGTAGGGGGAGAAAGTGGTAGAGGTCATCACAATGAGATCTGAAAAATAATTTTTCCTTAAATTAGTACACAATCTACTATAATATTGCTAATGATTTTATGTTTAACTCATAGTTGTGTTCTGGTGCTAGAGGCTAAATCCAGCAGGTCATAATAGATTCGAGAAGTCCTCAAAGGTTGAATGAATATATTCAGCAGGGTTGAAAATCTGCATGTTATTAGCTGCTGCTGGAACAGCTGAAGGCAACTGCCCCAACCTGATGGTCCTTTACTGTTGACCAAACCTTACCTTTGATATGTTTATCTGCTTTGCTAAAGGGCAAAATGTGTGAAAAAAAGCCCACTTCACTAGAAAGCAGAGCCTCCCCTGGCTTCCCATCCCTCCTAAATTTATAATTCATGTCTAGTCTCAACCCATTTACACATAGCCTTTCTCCATGATCTGAACCCTACCTGCAAAAAAGACTGCAGCATTCTGGTTTGAAAAGAAAACACACCATTCTGTTAGAAAAGCCTTATCCTTTACAGGATATATAAGTCTTCAGGCCTGTGTCAGTCTTAGAAAGCCATCTCCTTAGTTATACTACCAAACAGCAATAACATCTACCCGATCCAACAGATCTAAGTTCACCAAGGTCCTAATAAGGTTCCTAGATTCACTTGTAATGAAACAAACACAGACTAAATCACAACTAATATTTTGAGACATTAACACCTCCAGAAACACTGAATGCATTTCCTAAAATAAAATATTTACCATTTTTATTACACTGCTTTCTTTACAAACCCTGCTATAGTTTGCAATAAAAATAGCTCTGAGTGGCTGTTTTATAATCTCTTCAAGATAGGTATAGCTCTCAGACAAGAAACATTTATTCCAAGTACACCTTTCCTCCTGCTCCAGACATTCCAAAGAATATTTTAAGGACAGCCACTGAACTATTACCTATAGTTATCACATTAAAAATGACAGTTTCACCCTAATCAGTTTGACTCAGTGGACAGAGCGTTGGCCTGTGAACTGAAGTAGGATCCCAAGTTCAATTTAGACAAGGGAACATGCCCAAGTTTCAAGCTGATCCGCAGTGGGGAGTGTGCAAGAGGTAGCCAATTAATGATTCTCTCTCATCATTGATGTTATTATCTCTCTCCCTCTCCCTTTCTCTCTGAAATAAAATATATTTTAAATGTGTTTCTACATTTTTCCCAAAGGGCAGAGATAACAATAATACTATCCTATATAATAAAATTGTAGTAATATGCTAAGTGTCTGACTGATGGGTCGACTGTTTGGTCAACTGCTTGACCAGTCGCTATGACTTGCACTGACCAGTGGACGGATGCTCTGACCAGTAGTTTAGCTTGCTGCTAGGGTCCAGCCAATTGGGACTGGGCGAGAGGTCCAGACATGCCCTGGAACCTTCAGGAGGTTCCCCAGTCAACCCCCATCGGGACTGGGCAAGGGATCCCACCTGTGCATGAATTGGTGCACCAGGCCTCTAGTGCAGTGGTTCTCAACCTGTGGGTCGCGACCCCTTTGGGGGTCAAATGACTCTTTCATAGGGGTCGCCTAAGACCATCAGAAAATGCAGATATTTAAATCACGATGCATAACAGTAGCGAAATTTCATGGTTGGGGGTCACCACCACATGAGGAACTGTATGCAAGGGTCACAGCCTTAGGAAGGTAAAGAACCACTGCTCTAGTGGAATATAAAAATTCTTTGCAAATTTTAATACAACAAATAAAAGTTATTTATAGAGTAAAATCACTTTTAAAAAGCACTGATTAAGCAAAATCTCAGTTTACTGAGATAAACTAGTAAGTACTGCAAACTAACATAAGAGCCATACTTAAAATAATAAAAGTTAAAAGTTAACTCATTCAGTAGTGCCTTTGCTAACATTAGTGTGTACTATTTCTAAATGTACTTCAAAAAAGAGCATAAAAAGTTAAATTCATATTCAAGAAAATGTAAAAACATTAAATGCTGCATGTGAAGGCAAATGTGAACCTAAATCAAAAGTTAAATTCAGTATTTGGGTATAGCATTTTCATATTTTAGTGCTTTTAGAAAATCTGATGTTAACTTCAAATAACAAATTATTTATGTTTTTAAATGAATACATTACTAGCTTTTCAATTAGTCTGACACACAGCGGAACCCCAATACATCTTTATTAAAGAAAATAATGGTTGAGGTATGATTTTTATAATACTCTTTTTTTCTTTATTGATTTCAGAGAGGAAGGGTGGGAGATAGAAAGAAACATCAATGATAAAGAGTGAATCACTGATCGGATGCCTGCTGCATGCCCCACACTGGGGATACATCCTGCAATCAAGACATGTTCCCTGACCAGGAATGGAACTGTGACATTCTGGTCATAGGTCAACACTTAACCATTAACCAGGCTATAATATTCTTTAAATCGAGGGCAGGCAGCATAAAAATCTTAATTCAAATTGTCCTAATATTTTTAAAATAATTTACATTATTTTTAATAAAAAATAATACATAGCTCTTATAGTCAGATTCCAGCATGGTTTTTATTAAAAATTATTTCACAGGCTCTGGCCAGGTAGTTGAGTTGGTTAGAACATTGTCCCCAAACTCCAAAGTTTCGGGTTCCATCCCCAGTCTGAGAACATACAAGAATCAACTAATGAATACATAAATAAGTGGAACACCAATTCAATGTTTGTTTCTCTTTCTCTCTTCTCTCCCCCGCAACCTTCCTTTCTCTAAAATCATTTTTTAAAAATTCATCTCTCCCTACTGCTTTGGCTCAGTGGATAGAGCATCGGCCTATGAACTAAAGGGTTCCAGGTTCGATTCCGGTCAAGGGCATGTACCTTGGTTGCGGGCATATCCCCAAGTGCAGGTTGTGCAGGAGGCAGCTAATTGATGTTTCTCTCTCATCAATGTTTCTAACTCTCTATCCCTCTCACTTTCTCTCTATAATCAATAAAATATATTTTTTTAAAAAATTTACCTCAAAGTCACAAAATTTCAACAAGAAAAATAATTCTTATATAGTAAATAATTATATTTTTAAGTTTCAAAATATAGTTTTACGAGCCCTTTAAATACCTTCCAGGTACCAAAACAAATAACAATTCAAGTGGTCATTCACTTCAGTATTTTTTTTTTTTTTTCATTTTTCAGAGAGGAAGGGAAAGGAAGAGAGATTTGGAAACATCAATGATGAGAGAGATTCATTGATTTGCTGCATCCTGCATGCCCACACTGTGGATCAAGCCCAAAACCTAGGTTTGTGCCCTTGATCAGAATTGAACTTAGGACCCTTCAGTCCATAGGCCGACACTCTATCCACTGAACCAAACCAGCTAGGGCCACTACTAATATTTTGATAGAAATGACCATCTAAATGGTTTTCAAAAACTTGTGAAAAAATTTTAATCATAATCAAATTTACAGTTATTCTTGGTTAATTCACAAATGAATAAATTTAATCTCAGTGTCATATCTCTTTATAAGCAAAGTTATACCTGTCCACAGAACGGCCTGGCCCCACTCCAAGTTCTGGACGTGCACTAGGTAAGAGGTAAGACAATCTGTCCATCACTGAAGATGCCACAGGTAAGGCAGCGACATTTTGATTTATTTTCTTGAGTTCATTCACAATGGCACTGGCAATGGACTTTAACACATGATGAGGAAGATGAAATGTAACTGTGGCCCACTGAAAGAAAATGGGGAGTGTAAGCAAAGGAAAATGTACTCAACACTTTTAACCAAAACCATAATTTATACATTACTAAATAAAGAAATACTTATCAGTCTCAAATCCGTTTACTTCATTAATTCATCAGTTAAAGTAGAAACTTGCAATTATATAAAAAGTGAAATCTCAATTAGTCACCCTCAAAAAGACAGTTAAGAACCAGATGGTAATACACCTTCTCACATATCCCATCCACAATTATGAAAAAAATCATCTGTAATTTTTTATATTCCTCCAGTACATATACAATGTTAAGCACAAACTAGGCACTCAAATATCTCTATTCATCTCAATTCATAAAAATATAGTTGTATCCCAGGCCAGTTTGGCTCAGAGAACAGAGCATTGGCCTGCAAACTGAAGAGTTCCAGGTTTGATTCCAGTCAAGGGCACATATTGTGATTACAGGCTCCTCCCTGTCCCGGGCTGGGGCTCTGGTCAGGGCTCATGCAGGAGGCAACTAATCTTTGTGTGTCTTTCACACTGATATTTCTCTGTCTTTCCCTCTCCGTTCCACTTTTCTAAAATCAATGGAAAAATATCCTCAGGTGAGGATTAAAAAACAAAAAAATATTTGTACAATTTATTATTACTAAGGAAGTTGATAAATTACTTTGGCTTAGCATATTCTTATGCATTTATTGTTGTTGTCATCATAATCCAGCAAAAGTAACTAAAAAATAGAACTATAGTCACACAGACTTGGATTCCAAGCCCATCTTCCACCATCAATAATGGTACCCTGGTCAAATTAACTTCTGATTCCTGCTTATGTGAAATGGGGAGAAACAAATACTTATTCATATGTTCTTATGAGAATTCAAGTGAGAATTGGTTCAGTGTTTAACAAAGTAGGTATTCAGTAAATATTAACCATAATAATTTAATATTAAAATAATTACTTTAAAAATTAAATTTTTATAAGCATTATTCTCCCAGAAATCTATAAAGTAATTTCATTTTTATATCCTGTCCCCACTCACCTATGGTTTCCACTCTCTAATATATTCTAGGCTTCCTACTTAAAGTATTAATTATCTAGAAAACTGGAAAACTTGTGTCCAGAAATATAATTTGAATTGCTAAGCTATAAAAAACAAAAAAATAGAAAGGCCCTGATTGGGTAGTTCAGTTGGTTAGAGCATCGTCCCAATACACCAAGGTTGCAGGTTTGATCCCCACAACCAATGAATGCATAAATAAGTGGAACAACAAATCTAAAAAAAATTTTAATAAGATAAGAATGTGAAAGAGAGAGAATGAAAGCCTCTTACTTTGTTTCTAAACCTAAACTGTACATCCAGAGCCTCTTGGTTGAAAGGGAAGCTAAATCCCCTTGAGAATCCTACAACAATGCCTCAACTCTACACTGTAAATCTTATTCCAAGTCTTCCCCAAAGGCATCTCTGTATTCACTACAGTCACTGTGCACTGGGAGACATGCTTGAAAGGTTGGAGTTGTACCTTACAGGATTATTCTTTGAATCAACCAAAAATACATGATACAGTTTCTCCTGAGCAGGGTCAGGATTATACTTAACCAGTTCTCAAACTTCTAAGATTTATGCTCTGAAAATCTTATGTCCCTAGGAAAGAAGATTCCACCAGTATACAATATTTGTTCCACTGAGTTACATGATGACACTGCTACCAAACATCAGGCAAAAAAAGGAAGTTATTCTACTGGTTGGTATGGTTACTAGTCAGACTAATAAACAAGGGAAATTGGACTGTTGCTAAATAACAGGGTCAAGAACTTAGTTAAAATCCAGTTTTTCTAGGAGGCCCGTATGTCCTACGTCTACTAGTAAAAGTGAATGAATGATTACAACTTAAACACAGCACCACTGAGGATTTCAATCCTGCAAGAGTTAAGATTTATGTCACTGCACCATGTAAAGACATCTGACGAGATGAGGTACTAGGTCAGGACAAAAAGAATATGGAATAGGTACTTGAAGAAGAAGGCTATAAATGTCCTCTTCACCATTATAAAATTGAGGGATAGAGCAGCTATGCATATTTTGGATGGATGATTTTCAGGGGTGAGAAATACCTGGCCCGATGTATAAGGTGCAAGAAATCATTTGGTCTGACCTTGCCAAGGCATTATGGGTGAATTAATTAAATGTTTGACCAAATATAGCAAGGCTAATTTTTAAGTTGATAATTTTGAATGGCTTGAGAATGAAGTTACCATGATCCAAATGGCCCATGGCAACTGAAAAGAAAAAGGTTCCCCACCCCACATTTAGATACAGACACACATATATAGACTTCCTATTTTATGTAAGAATTTTTAGTTTTAGCTAACTTAGTTTTTAGGTAGCCGAGTTCTGTTACCTACACATTTGAGACTGGAACTTAATTTCAGGTGTAGTTAATATTATCTAGAGATGCCGAGATCGGTTTGGCTCAGGGCATAGAGCGTCGGCCTGCGGACTGAAAGGTCCCAGGTTCGATTCCGGTCGGGGGCATGTACCTTGCTTGGCACATCTCCAGTGTGGGGTGTGCAGGAGGCGGCTGATCGATGTCTCTCTCTCATCAATGTTTCTGACTTTCTATCCCTCTCCCTTCCTCTCTGTGAAAAATCAATAAAATATATTAAAATATATATATATATATATATATATATATATTATCTAGGGATGAATAAAATTCTGTTGAAAGCTTGTTTCTCTCATTTCTGGGGCATGGGGAAAGAAATTTTTCATTTGTAAAAAGAAATAGTTTCCATTGTTAAGTAAAAGCATAATATTTTTGTTCAAATACATATAGATTGTGTGTATGAAGATGCTGAATAGACAAAAGGGTAGGCTGTGCCTGTTATTAAACCACTGTCTCTAAGCACCAAACCTACCCTTTAGTTCCCTTCTCTGTCATGTTGGGTCTGGGACTCTACAAACTATATTTCTTCTTTGCCAACCAGTTTTCTGGCTGATGGGCTCTGACAAAAGGAACACGGGATGGAAATTGGAAAGCATGGTAAGGGGAGAAAACTTGTGCCTTGCTATTTCTTGTCAGTGCTGTTAGGATTATTTCAACAAAAGACCTGACAGCGGCAGTTTTCTGTTTTGTTTTCATAGGGTTCCCAGAATGAGTCTCACAGAGGTCCCTCAGAGCTCTAACAGAGGTACTAACATCAGCCAAGCAGCACCTCTCCTCAGAGATAAGGCGCAATTACACAAGCTTCAAGAACACAGTATCAGCTGGGCAGCAACTCCTCTTCAGAAACCTGAGTCCCAGAGCCGCAGGGCACTTTCTCTAAGTTTGTAGAGTGCAGCAAACTTAATCTCTTGTTTCTCCAGATTACGTGAGAGCTACTTCCTGTAGGTATCATTCATGTGTCAAGTCAGCATTTCCTGTTCATTTTTTCAGCTCTCAAACACATGTTAAATCAATTCCTTACAATACATTCTGTTTTAATGTATAGTATGGTTTCTGTTTTACTAAATAAAATGTCCTATCACTGGAATAAGGGTTAATAAAATCATTGTAAATCTAAAAAATAAAATTCAGCCGAAACCGGTTTGGCTCAGTGGATAGAGCGTCGGCCTGTAGACTGAAGGGTCCCGGGTTCGATTCCAGTCAAGGGCATGTACCTTGGTTGCGGGCACATCCCCAGTGGGGGGTGTACAGAAGGCAGCTGATCAATGTTTCTCTCTCATCAATGTTTCTAGCTCTCTAGCTCTCCCCCTTCCTCTCTGTAAAAAAATCAATAAAATATATTTTAAAAAAATAAAATTCAATATAAACATTATAAATAACATCCTATCTAATAAAAGCATAATACGCAAATTGACCATCACTACAACACACAAGATGACTGCCCCTATGTGGATACAAGATGGCCACCACAAGATGTCCAGTAGGGTCAGGGAAGAGGTGCGGGGAGGAATAAAAAAAAGATGCCCAGCAGAGGAGGGCAGTTGGGAGGGACCAGGCCTGCAAGGGAGGGCAGTTGTGGGTGATCAGACCAGCAGGGGAAGGCAGTTAGGGGTGACCAGGCCAGCAGTGGAGGGAAGTTGTAGAGGGACAAGGCCTTTAGGGAAGGGCAGTTGGGGGGGACCAGGCCTGCACGAGAGAGCAGGTGGGGGTAACCAGATCTACAGGGGAGGGTTATTAGGGGCAATCAGGCTGGCAGAGGAGCAGTTAGGCACCAATGAGGCTGGCAGGGGAGTGGTTAGGGGTGATCAGGCTGGCAGGCAGAAGTGGTTAGGGGCAATCAGGAAGGCAGGCAGGTGAGCAGTTGGGAGCCAGCAATCCTGGATTGTGAGAAGGATGTCAATTTGGAGAGGTTGTAGGCTGGGCTGAGGGACACCCCCCCCCCCCCCAACCCAGTGCACTGGTAAAAATATAATCCATGGGGACTTATAAGAAAAAATATTAAAGATACATTAAGTTAAAAAACACACACAGCTTTATGCTTCAGTTGGAATGTTTGTATCCCCCATACTCCCAAAATTGATCTGTTAAAATACTAACTCCCAAAAATGATAGTACAATGGTACCTCGAGATACGAGTGCCCTAACATACGAGATTTTTGAGATACAAGGCATCGAGCGAGTGATTTTTGCTTTGAAATACGAGCAACATTTGAGATAGGAGTAATCGCGAGGATCAGCCCACTGCACATGACCCACCAGTTTACCACGACTCAAGCGTCTCATAGTTTCCCACGCCTCAAGGTTACAGAACGAATTAAACTCGTATCTCGAGGTACTACTGTATTAGAAAGTAGGACCTTTGATCCCTCATGAATAGAATTAGTGTCTTTACAAAAAAGGCACCACAGAGATCCCTTGCTCTTTCCACTGCATGAGGACACAGTGAGAAGGCACCAGCTATGAACCAGATAGGACTGACTTCTTCATCATGGAATTCCATGCCTCCACTATTGTGAGCAATAAACTTGTTGTTTATAAGCTACCTGGTCAGTGGTATTCTGGTATAACAGCCCAAACAGACTAAGATAGTATATCACAGTAATTTCAAATAATTACAATTGTACATGAGAGAAAAAATTTATAAATGTAAGTTATTTTTAGGAAAATGGCTTTTACCTTCTATGTTATATTCTTCAGTATAGAAATTTTCATGTATTACAATTATAACTTAAAAAGATCTTTAAAATAAAAATGCAAAAGAAATTACTGAAATATACCCACAGATTTAAGTCAAAGCATCATCTCCCACAGACATCCTAATCATGCAGAGAAAAAAAATTTTTTTAATTACAAAGAAAACCCAAAATGGTTGTCCCATTTCCTAAAACATACTCCATTTCTCATCGAAGCTGATAACCTGACAAGGTCTCTGTCATCAGCCTCTTGATCAACAGAAGCTCATCAAGCACAGAAGCTTTAGTAACAAAGTCACCAAAACAGTTCCCACAAACTGAAGTCAAACTTAAATAAAAATAATCTCTATTTTAAGATGACTTATAAGCACATTGTTTTAAAAAGAGAAAAATCTAGAATTTAGGTTGGTCGGGGTAAAGGGAGGCCAGAAAAGTAAAGTATAGAAAAAAAAAAAAAGAAAGAAAAGTAAAAATATGAAGGTTTTTTTTCTATTATAACTCCAAAATATTATCTTTATTTTCTTACCTTAGCAACTTTGTGGTTTGCTGCAGTCTCATGAGATGTATTTTTTAAGCCATCTTTAAGCTGTGTGATGAACAAATCATAACCCTCTGTACTAGAAATATCTATCTTTTCTAAACATGCTGATAAAAGCTGCTGTGCCTAAATGAAAAAGATGAACACAGAAAATTAAACAAAAAATGTTAAGTTCAAATTCTCATTCAAATAATTTAATTTGTAATGATTCTAACAGTTACTATACTGACGCTTGCCTACTTTTACTTTTCTTAACAAACTTAAATGATTTGAAAGGGCAACTTCAAAATTAAATTATATGAATTCAGTGTATTACCAAACAGTAAAAGTTTCAATACACAGAAGCTATCATAAACCAAAGCAAGTTAAAACAAACAAACAAAAAAAGTTGGCAAACTAAAGCCATGAACAAAAATAATAGAGGTAAAATTTTGAAGACATCAATGTCTAGTCCTTCAAAGAATTTTAAACATTCATACTATGAAAAACCATCAGAGAAGGCATTCATTCACTAAGTTACCATGATATATTTTAAAAAGCCCTTTGAATTGGTATGTATATATTCAATATGAACTACCTTAACAGAAATATATGGTTAATATATAGAAAGAATACATCCACTCTGATCCAACCAAACATAGCACCCATAATTTTGTCAAGAGAGCAACAAATTAATGTGGTGCAGTAACGGATGCCTGGAGTGTTGGATGGTCTACAAATAATATATTATGTGAATAACAGAGTTGTAATTATTTAGGTAAAAAGAGAGAAATCCAGCAATAAATGTTAAGAGCCAGCAAGGTCCAGGAGGTGATAAAAAGACCTAGCTATATATGTAACATTTGAATCAGTGTAGATGAAAAAATAATGACTAGGATGTCTATTTCTATATATAAATATTCAAATATTCTATTGCGATTCTGCAGTGTTTTTTTTCCTAAACTTGAACAGTATAATGCCATCTTCTATTATAAACATACTATAAACCCTTTATTAAGGCATCAGCTTTATTAAGATATCCCTTGATCTAAATTCCTTAAATTAGGAGGAAAAAAATGTTCAAAACAAGTAGAACTAATTAAGTCTCTGTTCAAAGATTTTAGAGATGCCCCCCTATCCAGATAGATTCTAATAAAAGATGGATATTCTATTTTCAGACTTCTAACTTCCAGCCACATGATTTCAGTATTAAAATATAACAGAAAAAAAAAAGAAACATATAATAGAAGACTGTGCTATGACACTAAGTGTGAAATCTAAGTGGATATAGATTGACTGTTTTTAAATGCCACCCAGTAAGAATAAAAACACCTAACATATTGACATTTCTCATGTCCTAAATAGAAAGTATACTATACTGCTTGGCTGGTGTGGCTAAGTGGTTGAGCCTTGACCTATGAAATAGATCACGGTTCAATTCCTGGTCAAGGAACATCCCTGAGTTGCAGGCTCAATCCCCAGTAGGAGGCATCCAGGAGGCAGCCGATAAATGATTCTTTCCCCTTTTTTAAGACTTAAAAAAAAAAAAATAGAGAGAGCCCTGACCAGTTTGGTTCAGTGGATAGAGCATCGGCCTGTGGACTCAAGGGTCCCGGGTTTGATTCTAGTCAAGGGCGTGTACCTCGGTTGCAGGTACATCCCCAGTGGGGAGTGTGCAGGAGGCAGCTGATCAATGTCTCTCTCTCTCATCGATGTTTCTAACTCTCTATCCCTTTCCCTTCCTCTCTATAAAAAAATCAATAAAATATTATTTAAAAAAGAGAGAGAGAAACCAAGATGGCAGCGTAAGTAAACACCTGAAATTGCTGCCTCCCACAACCACTTCAAAACTACAACAAAAAGACAAAATGGACATCATCCAGAACCAATGGAAGGCTGGCTGAGTGGAAATTGTACAATTAAAAGGAAAGAGAAAAGCATACTGTGACTCAGAGGAGGAGAGGTACAGAAGTAAAGTGCAGAGATACAGAGGTGCGCTCACAGAGAGAGCTGGCAACTGAGTATGAGGCTGTTTTTCTCAATAGGGAGGGAGACACAAGCTCCTTGACTGCTCTGAACTCCAGTTCCGGCCAAGATTCTGGGGGCCCAGACTTATACAGGCAGAAACTGGACTGTCTGACATCTGGTGGAACACAAGGGCGGCTTTCTCTCAGAAGTGCTTGGATTACGAGAGACACTGAGAACCAGGGGCCTCTTAGGGCAGTGCTGATGAGAAGCCATTGCTGTTTGCTCTGCCCTGAGACCCTGCCCAACCCAAGCTGTGTGCAGAGGGTTTTGCATATGAATGGCCTGGTCCTTTGAAATCTAAAATTACCTAACAAACTGCAGCTGAGTCAGTGAGACCCAGAACATCCAAAAGAAGGCCCAAGGCCCCACAGCAGCTTGCACTACTTAACAGCTGGGCCTCATCTGGGCACCTCCAAAACCCAAATAAAGAAGAGGAATCTGCAGATCTCTCTGTAGCTCCTGCTGGGTGACCTCAGGCAGAGGCTAACTTAGCACCTCTTTGGAGATCCAAGAGCCAGTGTACTCACTGGTCAGAGTGAGACCATTCAGTTTACAATTCCTCAGATCTATAAGGGACACACTCAGGGGGCAGAATCAGTGAGCACCAAAGCCCCACTGAAGCAAGTCTTGCCTCATAAGGTCATCTCCAGCACAGAAGTTCTCCCATCCTAGGCACAGCTGATCCTCACAGCCAATTGGTCTGGAGGTCAATTCCTTCCAATGATACCAACAACAATCAAGACTTAACTACAATAAGACTGTGCACACAGCCCACAAAGGGGTGCACCAAGAGTGTGCACCTCAGGTAACTGGGGAGGCTGAACCACTGGGTCTTATAGGACACTTAGCACACAAAACTACTCTAGCAACACAGGGAAGCAGCCAAAATGCGGAGACAAAGAAACAGGTCACAAATGACAGAAATGAAGGATACAGAGTTCAAAACCATGGTTATAAGGTTTTTCAAGAATTTCCTAGAAAAAGCCGATAAATTTAGCAAAACTCTCAAGGAGATGGAAAAGGACCAACTAGAAATACGACATACATTGATTAAAATAAAAAATATACAGAGAACTAACTAACAGCAGACTAGAGGAATGCAAGAATCAAATCAAAGATTTGAAATACAAAGAAGCAGAAAACATTCAACTGGAAAAGGAAAAAGAATCCAAAAATTTGAAGATAGTGTAAGGATCCTTTTGGACAACTTCAAGCGTGCCAACATTCAAATTTTGGGGGTGTCAGAAGAAGAGAGACAGCAAGATACTGAAAACCTATTTGAAGAAATAATGACTGAAAACTTCCCCTACCTGATGAAAGAAATAGACTTATAAGTCCAGGAAACACACAGAACCCCAAACAAAAGGAATCCAAAGAGGACCACACCAATAGGCCTCATAATTAAAATGCCAAGAGCAAAAGACAAAGAGAGAATATTAAAAGCAGCAACAGAAAAACAGTTACCTACCAGGAAGTACCCATTCAAATGTCAGCTGATTTCTCAACACAACTATGCAGCCCAGATGGGAGCAGCAAGAAATATTCAACGTGATGAATAGCAAGAACCTACAACCAAGAGTACTCTATCCAGTAAAGCTATCATTCAGAATTGGAGGGCAGATAAAGAGCTTCACAGATAAGAAAAAGCTAAAGGAGTTCATCACCACCAAACCAAGATTATATGAAATGCTGTAAGGTATTCTTTAAGAAGAGGAGGAAGAAGAAAAAGGTAAAGATAAAAATTATGAACAACAAACACATATCTATCAACAAGTAAATGTAAAAATCAAGTGAATTAAAAATCCAATGAACAGAATAAACTGGTGAATACAACAGAATCAGAGGCATAAAAAGGGAGTGGAGTGACAATCCTTCGGGCAAAAGAGACTGGACAAAACTCATACACCTATGGAGGGCAGTGGGAGGGCGGTAAGGACATGGGGTGGGGTGGAAACCGAGAGGAGGGGAACTGCTCAGGGTGGCAGGGAGGAACAGCTGTAATATTCTGAACAATAAAGATTTATTTAAAAATAAATAAATAAATAAATAATTTTAAAAAGTAAAAATAAATAAAAAAAAATTTTAAATAAACATTTTTCCTGAACTTCTTAGCCTGAAATGGTTAAGGCTAAATGACTAAATTCTGGCCAAAGGGGTAAATATGAAAAAGGCATATATATGTAAGAGACTTTGTGAAAAAGTTCAAGAAGAGAATGAGACAGAGAGAGGAGAGAGCGAGAGAAACACAGGAAAGGTGGAAGAAAAGTAAGGGATTTCAGGTCACGTAGTGAGGGTGATCTTTGTTGTCCTTGTCACTATGACTAGGAAATAATGACACTTAAAACAGTTGTCTTATACTCACAAGAAGAATTGAGGTAAGCAAAGATGCCTCTACACTTAGCTCTGTACTGTTACTGTAAAGAAATTATCCTGTTTAAGGCATTGTATTTTGAAGTCTCTTACAGTGGTTTAATCTGTAGAGTTCACACTTAAATACCACTTCAACAAACATAATTATGCACAGGAAACACAAGTATTTAAATAAAGTTGTGATCAGTAAGTTAATTCTTTGTTCTTATTAAACAACCCAATTTCATTTAACAGCTAATAGGTCTAAGGTTACATTAAGCAGAAAAATATATTGATACTTATTTTAACTTACCTCTGTAACAGGTAATTCAAGCTGAACCACATCATCCTGCTTCGAAACTGGAGTTTGCAGAGCAGTGTCTAACAACAGGATTCCGTTAAGGTCCTTCCTACATCCTACTGCATAGTCATCCACAAATATAACTTTATCCACCGCAGAAATATACTGACATTTCACCTGTCCACCGGGTTTAGCTGTGAAAAGAACAAAAATTCAACACTTCAGATTTTAAGACCAATAGTCCATTCAAGATAAATGTTTACATGGCAACTAAATATACTATAGAATCCTAGATTGGAAAAAAAATTGTTCTAAAGAACATTCTAAGAACAACTGGTTATACTGAAATATATACTGTAGATCAGATAAAAGTATCAATGTGAAATTATCAATTTGGTAACTATCAATGCTGCTATAAAAGGGAATTATCACTGTTCCTAGAAATAAAAATAGTAAGAGGTAGAAGGGTATGCTATATTCAACTTATATTCAATAGAACAAAAGTAATATATACGTATATGTGGGGGAATATATTAGCCCCTAAATGAATGACCATATGACTAGGTCTATGGTCAAGACAGACTCACAGTGAACAAAGTGGGTTTGAGATATTTGGCTGTTGTGACACAGGAAATCACAGTAGTCTACGGCTTCCTCCTAACCCCGACATTCTTACACACACCCCCACCCCCACACTACCCACCGACACACTCCACAAAGGAGTGCATCATGCTCCCTGCAAGACAGATTCTCAGCATCTGAGAAGTAGAGAATGGTAAGAACTGAATTTTGACCTCCCCTGCTGAAAACACAAAACTTTACCATGGTCTGTATCCCTTTTTACTTCAGACCTTAGAAAAAGCGAAAGACCTCTAGGTCACCCTCACTATGTGACCTGAAATCCCTAAAGGGCTTTTTCCATCCCCCACCCACTTCTTGCTCAAAATGGCAACCGCAGCCTTCTCAGGGATGGCTGTTTTCCCCTCACACAGCACCTATTTCGGTCTTGGAAATGGGTTGGGTATCGCTTACTCCTTATTGACATTATACCTCCCTTCTACCAAACTCCCTGCTTTTTTTTAAACTATTAATGAGCTCTAATATGTGTTATTTCATTCTGTGTTACAGTGTTCTGAAGATAATAATTTTGTGAAGATTTTAGCACTCGAATCACTGTTTTACAACCATGTTGTTAATTTCAATACCCACAAAGAAGATCCTCCTAAGGTACTGATGTCTCTGTTCCTTAATGGCTCACCTCCATTGATCTTATCTTCAGCCTCAGGTCAAGCACCTTCTTCCCATGGTCACACCTAATCTCTGTCTAGATCACTGCTCACTTGGCCATTCCAATCCCCAAACTCCAACCACTCTCTGACCCCCAATTCATTGACCAACATTGTTTGATGTCCTTACCTGACTCTAGCTTTCCTCTGTATCCGGCTCTGATCATTATCATAATAAACTTTTTTCCTCACTTCCTCAGCCACATTCACCTGACAAAACATTAAACCTGACCTCCTCACTATTCTTTGTTTTGTTTTTGCTTTTGCTTTTAAATAACTATTTATTCATTTATTTATTTATTGCCATCACCATTTATTCCCTCCCAATCTCTCTTCCACTTCCATCCACCTCCTTCTCCCCCAATTACCACTGCTGTCGCTGTCCATGAGTTGTTTTTTGCTCAATCCCTCTATCTACCCCCCATAGCTGTCAGCCTGCTCTCTGTGAGTCTGTCTCTATTCCAGTCCTAATTTCTTATAGTATTTACTACCACCTAACATTGTGTGTGTCGGGGAGGGGGGAGGATGTAATACATCTCTTCCTACTAAACCATGAGCTCTAGAAAAGCAATACTTTAACTGCTGTATCACCAGTACCTGATACAAAATAAGTGTTTTTGAATAAATGACTTATTTTCTATATATAGTGAGGGTTTTTATTGTTGAGAATATTATGGATGTACCCCATTTACCCTCTTCCCCACTCAACCTGGTTCCCAACCCACCCCAGGCTTTCACCGCACTTCTGTTTTTGTTCATGGGTTATGCATATATTCATATAAATTATTTGGTTAATCTCTCCCCTTCCCTTAAGATCTGCCGGTCTGTTCCATACTTCCATGTCTCTGGACCTATTTTGTTCCTCAGTTTATTTTGTTCAGTAGATTACACATACAAGTGATATTTGAAGTCATGTGATATTTGTCTTTCTCTGACTCGCTCATTTCACTTAGTATAATAATCTCCAGGTCCATTTATATTAAAACTAAACTAAAATATGGCAAAATGCAGTATTCTCACAATTATTTTAGGTCACATGTAACTTAGATATTTCAGGTATGAAACTAGTAATCTGGAATAGATAATCCAGCCATCTCTACCCTTCTTTTTACCTCCTCTTCTCCTGCCAGTATACAGTCACTCTCCTAACTGTAGCGGCATTTTGGTTAAAAAAAAAAAAAAAGTACCAGAGTGCTCTGTAGCGCAAAAAAAAACAAAGGAAAAAAAAAATCAACAAAAACTGAATTAGGAAAGGAAGAAATAGAAAGTCACAGAAATTGAAAGTAATTGAAATATCCCTGTTCTTCCATGCACTATTTCATTATATATTAACTAAATGCAATTTAAAATATAATGAGATAGGTTTTATTAGCAGATAAACTAATCTGGGAGGTTTTTCTTACCAAAAAATTAAGACAAAATAGTTATTATTCAGTTCAAATGAAACCTGCTTCTCGTTTATCCCAGTCAGATCAAATAAATGTGCTTGCTGAGGTCCTAGTTAGTTTGAACCTCTAAACTTAGCTGCACATTAGAATCACCTGGCATGCTTAAAAAAAAAAAAAATGCCTGGGCTGCACTCCAGACCACTTAAACCAGACTACTGGGGCCCAGAGTATTTTTTAAAAGCTCCCTTGATGATTCTAATGAGCAACCAAGACTGAGAACCACTGCCCTTTGCCATCTCCCCCTTCCTATTCTCTCTTTCCTACTTCATAAATCAAAGTAAAAGTAGAGAAATCACAAAGATTTAAATTCCTGGGGCCCACAACAAATCTCAAAGAAGGGATTCCTATCTGCCTCACTAAAACATTTCTATCATTTCCTCTAAAAAGCATAATATTAATATCCTCTAAAATACACTCCTGACTTAACACATTCAAACTAGACCACACTTTTTTAGATGCCCTTGTCACAAACTTTTTTATATAGCAATTACTTTATTCTCTTTGTTATTTGTACATCCATTATCTCCTCTCTATACATCCTTCTTTTTATTATTTGTTCCTCTCTTATCTCCTCTTTTATACCCAAAGAGTTTCTCTTGACTTTGTTGTATACGTCACATTTTTTTAAAATATATTTTATTGATTTTTTATAGAGGAAGGGAGAGGGATAGAGAGCTAGAAACATTGATGAGAGAGAGGTATCGATCGGCCGCCTCCTGCACACTCCCCACTGTGGATGTGCCCGCAACCAGGAATCAAACCCGGGACCCTTCAGTCCACAGGCCGACGCTCTATCCACTAAGCCAAACTGGTTTTGGCAATATACCTCACATTTTTAAAGTTCTACAGGTTACAAAGAATTTGTCCATTATCTTACCAAGTAATAAAGAATTACTAGCCCATTTAAAGATAAGTAAATCAGGCCTAACTGGTGTGCTTCATGGTTGAGCATGGTCCCATGCACCAAGAGATTACTTGTTCAATTCCCATCCAGGCCACATGCCCAGATTGTGGACTCAATTCCCCATAGAGGGGGAAGGGGGCGTGCAGGAGGCAGCCAATTGATACTGATGTTTCACTCTGATCAATATTTCTAGCTCTTTCCCTCTTCCTTCCTCTAAAATCAATAAAAACATTTTTAAGGAAAAAAGAAAAAAAAGATAGTAAGTCAAAGAAGTGTCTTGCCAAAAGCACCAAGAGGCATAAGGTCATGAGCAGTACAATTCACATCAGAGAGGTACCTCCCAACCATCTTCCCACTATTCTTACATACTACATTACATCAGTCTATTACTGTTTACATTCTAGCTACAGTTATAGCCCACATTCCTAAGTAGAGAGTAACAAACGCACAACTTAAGTACAATTACAACTACAAATTGCCAGTTAAACAATAAGGATTCGTAATATACTCACATTTATCCCTGTTCCCTCCCCAGCTCCCATTGCAAAAACAGTGAAGAGATAAAGAGAGCCTTACCAAGTCTACAAAGAAAAAAGTAACAGCAAAAATATGACAGCAAAAAAATTTATTGGAGGACAGATGGAAAAGTATTAACTGACTTGTTCCCATAAAAATCTAAAAGCTAAACCAGCCAGAAGGGAATTGAATGTTAACTGATACTAAGCATGTAGCTCCTAATCATAAGGCCCTAGACTTTTTTGTACTTAAACTGGGAGTTCTTATACTACTTAAAAATATGAGAAGTATAGCTCAGAAGGGACAAGTCTGAGTAAGATCCTCAAGCTCTCTGATCAGTCCTTTCTGTATGCTTTGTACTCTAATACCAAGCTGCTTATAACAAATATTACCAACTTCTACCTGTGTACTCTTGTTCATGCTGTTCCACTATCTGACTAACTCATTTTCTTTCAGGTCTCAACTGATGTCATCTCTTATAGAACGCTTTTTTAATTTGGCATTCATCTTATTACCTCAAACGACACTTGTTGGACTGAACTATCTATACTAATAAAAGGGTAATATGCTAATTAGACCAGACATCTTCCAGATGTCCTTCCAGACAAAGCCACAGCTGCGAGAGCCAAAAGCCGCTGTGCAGGCCAATCCAGATCAGACCCTTTCACAGAGGTGGCACGTGAGAGGCCACAGCGCCTCAGTCCCGGAGCCTCTGCAGAGGCCAGACAGGGTGCCTCAACCTCCCACAACCCTCCCCCCCGCTGGCCTGGCCCCAGATTGCCCCTGACCAGTGGGCCAGGAGCGGGACCAACACTAAGAAGCAAGCGTCAAGGGCTGAGGGCCAGCAGCCGCAGCGGCTGGCAGTGGCAGCAGGAGTGGGGTGATGGGAGAGGTACCTTCCCCTGATTGGCCCAGTTGCCTCCCACAAAATCACTCACCAGCCACAGGGAGCAGGCCTAAGCCATTAGTAGGACATCCCCTGAGGGCTCCCAGACTATGAGAGTGGCAGGCTGGGCCGAGAAACCCCCTCACCCAGTGCATGAATTTTCATGCACTAGGCCTCTAGTCTAAATATATAAAAGCCTAAGTGACCAGCCAACCGGTAGCTATAATGTGCACTGACCACCAGGGGCAGACGCTCAATGAAGGAGCGGGAAACCACAGGCATGGAAACATGAACTTCAGAGGAAAGGGGAAGAGGGTAAGGCAGGGAAAGATTAACCGAATTCTTTTTTTTAATATATATTTTATTGATTTTTTAGAGGAGGGGAAAGGGATAGAGTTAGAAACATTGATGAGAGAGAGACATTGATCAGCTGCCTCCTGCACATCCCCCACTGGCGATGTGCCCACAACCAAGGTACATGCCCTTGACCAGAATCAAACCTGGGACCTCTCAGTCCACAGGCCGACACTCTATCCACTGAGCCAAACCGGTTTCAGCTAACCCAAATTCTAATATACATACTAGAGGCATGTTGCAGGAAGTTTCCTGCAATAGGACTTCCTGCGGCGTTCTCAGCTGCCCCACCTGCTACCCTCCCTTCTCCCCTGCCCTTCCTGCTTCCCTCCCTTCTTCACTGCCCCACTTGCTTCTCCCCAGCTTCACTACCTTCTGCAGCACTTGGCTTCCTTCCACACTGTCTTCACTATTCGCTCTGCACCTGGATATGCAAATTAACCATCTTGGTTGGTTTAATTTGCATGCTTGCTCCTGATTGGTTGGTGGGCATAGTGGAGGTGCAGTCAATTTGCATGTTTCTTTTATTAGATAGGACTAGCGGCCTGGTACACGAGCTTCCTCACTCAAGGGGTCCCTTAGCCTGGCCTGCACACCTCTTGCAGTCCAGGAGCTCTTGTGGGATGTCTAACTGATGGCTTAGGCCTGCTCCCCAAGCCTAAGCCAGCAGTTGGACATTCTTAGTGCTACCACAGAGGCAGGAGAGGCTCCCACCACTGCTGCTGCACTCACAACTTCTGACTGAGCAGCACTCCCCTGTGGGAGCACACTGAGCACTAGGGGGCAGCTCCTGTTTTGAGTGTCTGCCCCCTGGTGGTCAGTGTATGTCATAGCGACCGGTAATTCTGCCATTCAGTCGATTTGCACATTAGCCTTTTATTATATAGGACTAGAGGCCCGGTGCATGGATTTGTGCACCAATGGGGTCCCTCAGCCTGGCCTGCGCCCTCTCACAATCAAAGACCCTTCAAGGGATGTCGGAGAGCTGGTTTCAGCCTGATCCCCACAGGCCAGGCCAAGGGACAGCACTGATACACAAATCTGTGCACTGGCCTCTAGTCCTAATTCTAATCCAGTGGTCGGCAAACTGCAGCTAACGTGCCTCGGTTTGCCACTCTGCTGACTAATGAGCTTGCCTACCACTGACCTAGACTCTCGATTCCAATAATTATAGGCTGTTGTTCTTTGTGATTAAGCCCTTATCCCAGTGGTCAGCCAACTCTTTAGTCAACAGAGCGGCAAACCGCGGCTCCCAAGCGCAGTTTGCCGACCAATGTCCTAATCGTAATATGTAAAAAGCCAGGGTCCATCACAATCGAAACAACCAGATATGGGGCAAAAAGGCCAGCATGAGGGTTAGTGAAGGACAACCCAATGACTGAATAGCAGGCTGCGTGGGGAGACTAGGGCGGCAAGGGAGTTAGTGAGGGACAATCAAACAACTTAACAGCAGGCTGCGTGGGGTGACCAGGCCGGCAGGGGGAGTTGGGGGCAACCAGGCTGGCAAAGGGGGAAAGTTAGGGGCAAACAGGCCAACAGGGAGAAGCAGGTAGGGCAACCAGGCTGGCAGAGGGGGCAGTAAGAGGCGACCAGGCCAGTAAGTGGTTAGGAGCCAATGGTTCCGAATTGTGAGATGGATGTCCAACTGCCAGTTTAGGTCTGATCCTGGGCCTAAACTGGCAGTCAGACATCCCCTGAGGGGTCCTTTATTGAAGAGGGTGCAGGCTGGGCTGAGGAGAACATCCCCTCCCCCACAGGGCACGAATTTTGTGCACTAGACCTCTAGTATAAATATAAAGCACCAAGATTACCCTAAATGGTTTGGCCATGGATAGAGCATGGGCCTATGGTTGAAGGGTCCTGAGTTTTATACCAACCAAGAACACAAGCCCAGGTAGTAGGCTTAGTCCACAGAAGGGGGCGTGCAGGAGGCAGCCAATCAATAATCTTTTTAGCTTTCTCTCCTCTCTGAAATCATTAAAAATATTTAAAAATGAAGTCTGTTAAAAACAAAAACAAAACAAAAAAGTACCAAGCCCTAGCTCATTTGCTTCAGTGGATAGAGCTTGCGGACTAAAGGGTTTTGGGTTCCATTCTGGTCAAGAGCACATGCCTGAGTTGTGGGCTCAAAACCCAGTAAGGGGCATACAGAAGGCAGCCAATCTATGATTCTCTCATCACTGATGTTTCTATCTCTCTCCCTCTCCCTTCCTCACAGAAATCTATTTATATATAAATATGTGTGTGTGTGTGTGTGTGTGTGTGTGTGTGTGTGTAAAAGTATCATTTATTGAGTGCTTTGGTAGATGGTTCAAGGAGTGTCTACAGATATCAGTTTACTTAATCTTTCCAATAACCCATTGAATTAGGTATTAATTATGAAGTACAGAGAGAGAGGTTAAGCATCTTGCCTATGGGCACAGCTACTAAGTGGTGAGTCACAAACTGGAACTCAGTCTGGCTCCAGAGCCAATATTCTTAACCATCAGACTAAGCTTTCTCTATAAATGTCAATGCCTTCCAAATCTGGATTCCCAATTTTTCAAACTTCAACCCTGAGTTTCCAAATATCTTCTGGATAGCTCTACTTGAATGCCCTTCAAAATTAACACAACTGAAATCACTATCTCCCTCTTGCTTTTTCCAACAAAAGCTACTCACCACACTTTCTTTTACAGACTCACCTCCCTTATGTATGGGAATACATCCCAAACCACAAGTGGATGCCTGAAAGCATAGATAGTACCTAATCCTATATATACTATCTTTTCCTATGCATACATACCTATAATAAAGTGTAATTTGTAAATTAGGCACAGAAAGAAATTAGCAACAATAACTAATAATAAAATAGAATAATTATAGCAAAATAATGTAACAAGTTATGTGAATGTGGTGTCTCTCTCAGCAAATTAGCACAAATTTCTTTTCCCTTCTTTACGACTTCAGATGGAAGACTCGGTCTTACTATATAGATCTCAGCAAGTTTAGCATAGAATTATTTCTTTCTTAACTTGAGAATTTTCACCTTTTCACTTTATAGCTTCTCTTTAGCATAACCAAACTGCTAGCATCACTTTGGAGCCATTATTAAGTAAAATAAAGGTTACTTGAACACAAGCACAGCCATACCATGACAGTTGATCTGATATACCAAATGGCTACTACCTACCTAAAGGATGGGTAGTGTATAATACAGTATCAATATATAGGATGGACAGAGGGATGACTAGCATCAGAGCGAAATGGAGATGGACAGCTTGAGGTTTCATCATGCTACTCATAACAAGACACACCTTAAAACTTTTGCATTCTTTACTTCTGAAATTTTCCATTTAATATTTTCAGACTACAGCTAACTGCACAACCATATATAAGAGGGACTACTATATTGCCTCTTTGGGTTAATAAACGCTATTCATTACTTAAAGTAGGAGCCTAAATATGAATAATTTTCATCTTTTCAATCTCATCCCCACATTCACCTAATTATGTTGTTCCCAACTCTCAAACTAACTTAATGATACCATAGTCTCATCACTTCTCACAACTGGATATTAGCTTCAACACTTTCTACAAATGAATCTGACCTATAATGATTCCCTACCATTGACTTTATTTTTAATATATTTTATTGATTTTTTTTACTGAGAGGAATGGAGAGGGATAGAGAGCTAGAAATATCGATAAGAGACATTGATCAAGCCGCCTCCTGCACGCCCCTCACTGGGGATGTGCCCGCAACCAAGGTACATGCCCTTGACCGTAATCAAACCTAGGACCCTTCAGTCCGCAGATCAATGTTCTATCCACTGAGCCAAACCGGTTTCGGCACCATTGACTTCTTAAAAATATATATAATGGCCATGGTTGGTGTGTCTCAGCTGGAGCATTCATGATACCAGATGGTGGTGAGTTCAATATCAGGTCAGGCACATACCCAGTTGCAGGCTCGATTCCCAGTAGTGGGCGTGCAGCAGACAGCCAATTGATGTTTCACTCTCACACAGATGTATTTCTCTCTCTCCCTCTCCCTTACTCTCTATAAAAATCAATTTAAAGGTGTGGCTCAGTGGTTGATCAATGACCTGTGAACCAAGAGATCATAATTTGATTCCCAAGAAGGGCACATGTCCCAATTACGGGCATGATCCCCAGTTTAGGGCATGCAGAAGGCAGATGATCAATAATTCTCTCTCATCATTGAGGCTTCTATCTCTCTCTCCCTCTTTCTTCCTCTCTGAAATCAATAAAAATGTTTTTTATTTAAAAAATCAATTAAAAAAAAGTCTTATATAAATTCACACATTCAATACAAGAAAATTTTTTTTGCTAACGCAAATCTTTGACATAAGATAGAGCACCATGCCAAAACCGGTTTGGCTGAGTGGATAGAGTGTCAGCCTACGGACTGAAGGGTCCCAGGTTCAATTCCGGTCAAGGGCATGTATCTTGGTTGGGGGCACATCCCCAGAGGGGGGTGTTCAAGAGGCAGCTGATCGATGTTTCTTTCTCATCGATGTTTCTAACTCCCTATCTCTCTCCCTTCCTCTCTGTAAAAAAAAAAAAAATCAATAAAATATATTTAAAAAAATAAAGATAGAGCATCATATAGCATTATTAAGGTCAATCAACTGAAATAGAACCAATGTATGTACTCATAGCCCACAATGAGATTTGCTGAATTTACTTTTTATAAAGAACTCATAAATTATCTTGTGGGGCTATTAAAATTCCAACTTATACTGTGTTTATTATCTTTCATAGAAGAATAATTGAGACTAAGAAGGCTGCATGTACCAATGTTACTCTAACACAGTGATAAGTATGAGTTTTATCCTTAAAATTTATTTCTTCAGTACTATGCAGTTTAACCTGATTAGTTTTCTATATTCTAAGACTTCTAGAGCAGGCAGCTCTGGGCTGTAAGTAAACCAAGAAGTTGTTACATCAGCCAATCAATCAATAAGAATTCTCTTAATCTGAACTTTGCTGCAACTGGAACATGATCTTTTTCTCATTTATGATCACTGTACAAACTTTTCAAATCAAATCAAAGTCAATGCCTATCTAGGACAGAGGTGGGGAACGCCTGGCCTGTGGGCCACACGGGAAATCATTTGGTCTGGCCCTGCCAAGGCAACCGCAGGCAGGACTTGAAATTCAATAAATCTAGTAGCTTTTTTCAGAGCAACATAAATTTATATTAAGTGAATTATATTAAGTGAGTGATGTATAAATATCCAAATGGCCCTTGGCAGAAAAAAGGTTCCCAACCCTT
>PVJN01005527.1:0-83882 GCA_004026805.1 Lasiurus borealis | reverse complement strand
CACATGATCTCACTCATTGGTGGACAATAAAGAACATTATAAACTGATGTACAAAAGGATAGATACAGAGGCAGTAAAGCCTCAAACGGACTGAAATTATAGCAGGAAGATTAAAGTTAGGTGGGGTAGATGGGAGATCAATCAAGGGACTTGCATGCATGCATATAAGCATAACCAATGAACACAGACACTGGGGGGGTTGGGGTATGCCTGGGAGGGAGGGGGGCATGGGGAAACATGTATAAAAAATTAATAAAAAAAATAGATATGTATTTGTTGTTCATAATTTTTTAGCTTTTACCTTTTTCTTCTTCCTCTTCTTAAAGGATACCTTTCAGCATTTCATATAATACTGGTTTGGAGTTGATGAACTCCTTTAGCGTTTTCTTATCTGTGAAGCTCTTTATCTGCCCTTCAATTCTGAATGATAGCTTTGCTGGATAGAGTATTCTTGGTTGTACATTCTTGCTATTCATCCTGTTGAATATTTCTTGCCACTCTCATCTGGCCTGCATCGTTTCTGTTGAGAAATCAGCTGACAATCGTATGGGTGCTCCCTTGTAGTTAATGAACTGTTTCTCTCATGCTGCTTTTAATATTCTCTCTTTGTCTTTTGCTCTTGGTATTTTAATTATGATGTGTCTTGGTGTAGTCCTCTTTAGATTCCTTTTATATGGGGTTCTGTGTGCTTCCTGGACTTGTAAGTCTATTTCTTTTACCAGATGTGGGAAATTTTCGGTCATTATTTCTTCAAATAGGTTTTCAGTATCTTGCTCTCTTTCTTCTGGCACCCCCACAATTCTGAAGTTGGTATACTTGAAGCTGTCCCATAGGCTCCTTACATTATCTTCACATTTTTGGATTCTTTTTTCTTCTTGCTTTTCCAGTTGAGTGTTTTCTGATTCTTTATATTTATTAATTTTGACTTGATTCTTGCCATCCTCTAGTCTGCTGTTAGGTCTCTGAATAATATTTTTTATTTCAGTAAGTGTATGTTTAATTTCTAGTTGGTCATTTTTTTACCTTCTTTTGGATCTTGCTAAATTTATCCATCTTTTCTAGGATATTCTTGAAAAACCTTATAAGTGTGGTTTTGAACTTTATATCAAGTCGTTTGTTTTCCTTCATTTCTTTTGTTTCTGATCTCTTCCTTTGTCTCTGCATTTTCACTATGCCAGGAGAAATTCTGTATTGGATTCAGTCTTATGATACTAGACTTGCAAAACTGCAAAAGCCTCTCTGTTGAGCTTGGAAGAGGTGGAGTTTGAGGGCTTAACGGACCACCTTGCCTTCCAGTTGGCCCCACCCTACATGGCCCCTGGGTCTCATGTGTCTCTGGGTAATTGCTGGAGCTCTTCCTGTGCACATGCGCAGTGTCTCTAGACAGCTGCCTTTCCGGCTCCCCTGCACTCTGGGACTATATGAGTCTGGGTCCCCAGGATCTCTCCTGAAACAGGTTTAGTGGAGTTAGAAGTGGCTCAGTTAGGAGGCTCTGTCTCCCGCCCACTCGTGAAAGCCAGCAATACTATCAGCAGTCCATCTTCTGCAAGCAGTACTGTGCACTCCACCAGACTTCTGCTCTTTTGAGGTTACCCTATATTTCCATGCACTTCTCCCTTTTCACAGTCCAAACTCCCCCCGTATGAGTTTCAGTTGGACTTGGGGTTCAGTGCTGTAGGATAAGGGGTTCAGTGCAGTTGGGAGTCTGTGTCTCCCTCCCGCCAGAGAAAGCCAGCCAGGTACTCTGGCACTCGCTCTGTCCACACACGCGTCTTTATACCTCAGCTTTTTGCAGCTCTTCTGGGTCTTCAGGAGCTCCTCTCTTTCCTTCTAGTTGTAGAGTTTCCACTCAACCAGCTTTCCTGTGGTTCTGGATGCTGTCTATTCTGTCTTTTAGTTGTAGTTTTGAAATTGTTGTGCCAGGCAGCGGTGTAGGTGTTTATCTATGCCGCCATATTGGATTATCTCCAGGTCATCTTTTCTTATCCAATCCATTACTCTATGTCTTTTGATTGGATCGTTTAATCCGTTTACATTTAAAGTTATTATTGATACGTACTTATCTGTCACCACTTTTATTCTTTACCCCTGTGTTCCTTCTTCGCTTCCTATTTCTTTTTTTATAACAGACCCTTTAACATTTCTTACATTGCTGGTTTGGTGGTAATACATTCCCTCAGTCCTTTTTTGTCGGTGAAGTTACTGATTTGATTGAAAGCCTTGCTGGGTACAGTATTCTTAGATTCAGACACTTCCTTTGCATGACTTTGTATATTTCATTCCATTCCCTTCTGTCCTGATGAGTTTCTGTTGAGAAATCAGTTGCTAGTCTGATGGGAGTTCCTTTGTAGGTAACTTTCTGTCCTTCTCCTGCCACTTTTAAGATTCTTACTTTGTCATTGTTGTTTGTCAATTTAATTATAATGTGCCTTGGTGTCAGTTTTTTGGGGTTCATTTTGCTTGGGACTCTGTGAGCTTCTTGGATTTGTGTGGGCTTTTTTCTTCCTATATCAGAGAAGTGTTTTGTCATTATTTCTTCAAACAGGTTTTCTATTCCTTGCTCAGTTTCCACTCTTTCTGGAACCCTAATTATGTGGATGTTGTTTTATTTCCTGTTATCCCAAAGTTCCCTTAGGATCTCCTCTTGCTTTTTAATTTTTTTTTCTAGAAGCTTCTGTCCTTGGGTATTTTTTCCTACCTTGTCCTGTAACTCACTGATGTGGTCCTCTGCTTCTTCTAGTCTACTTTTGATGCTTTCTGTTGAGTTCTTTACAGCAGTGATGTCATTTTTCATTTCTTCTTGATTATTCTTCATTTCCTCTTGGTTCTTCTTCATTTCCTCTTGGTTCTTACTCATACTGTCCATTTTGTCTTCCATTCTTTTCAGCCACCTTATGACCATTTCTCTGAACTCTTTCTCTGGCAGGTTTATTTCTGCTTCTATTTTGTTTACTTCCTTTTCTGGTGATACCTGCTTTTCTTTCATCTGTGGGCTGTTTCTTCGTCTACCCATGGTCTTTATTTTTCAGGTGTCTGGTTATGTAGTTCTTTCTCCTTATCCCAGGTGAAATCTGACCTTTCCATGGCATGTGGAGCTCCTCTGAATCCAAGTGTTTACGCCGATTGGAGAGTGGGGTTCTGGGTCCCCCGGCTGTTCAGTGGGTGATGCAGGTACCTTTCCAGGCCGCTATAGACATCCACTTTTCCCTGCAAGATGGTGCGGTCTTCGTGTTCACACTGATGGCTCAAAGAAACAAAAACCCCATGGCAGTAGGGCTGCCTGGTCAGGAGAGTCCTGTCCAGCAGTCCCCCACCTTCTCCTGGAGGATAACTGTCCCTTACCTTGCCAACAAATACTACCTATGCAACCCTCAGCTGTTCTCTCTGTCTGCTCAATGACAAGGCTCTGGACATATCCATCTATTCTGCTGCCATTTTTTTTTCCTAGGGCCACCTTTATAGTTTCTTTTAAAAATATTTTCTTTTTCTTTGTTACACCACGTTACCTACATGGCTGCTTCTTGGATGCTAGCTGATATTGCCACATACCTGTATTTGAGTGATTCTATATATATGGTGACTACTATTGATTAGATTTAATGCTTGAATAATAACATTCAGTTTACCCTATAAATATTAGTGGAAAAGATTTCAAAATTTCTTCTTTTTATTAAGCTTAAAGTTTACTTTTAAACAGTATCTTTTTTTTTTTCATTTGCATATACAGAGAAGTTATGAGAAGTCTCAGTAACTTTCAGAGGAATTATTAGAATCCAATTGCTTATGAAAATATTGGTTTCTCATTTAGCTGAAATTATATGAGACCTTGATTATATTTTGAAAAGCTAATTTATTAAGTAATTAAAGTAGGTATCTTTATAGAAAAAGCAAAGCAAGCAAATTTATATATCTGATCCATGAGGCACAAATGCTGCCCCACCCCTAGCCTATTTGAAGTGCAGGCTGTTAGGGCTTTGTCTTTAAAATTCGGTTACTTTTTTTTTTTTTAATTCCACTGCTGAAGAAATCAGATTTTGCAACTTTGCTTTGCCCTCAGCAGTTAAAACTTTATATTTAAAATATATGTATATAGCCAAAACCGGTTTGGCTCAGTGAATAGAGCATTGGCCTGCAGACTGAAAGATCCCAGGTTTGATTCCCGTCAAGGGCATGTACCTTGGTTGCAGACACATCACCAGGAGGAGGTGTGCAAGAGGCAGCTGATCAATGTTTCTCTCTCATTGATGTTTCTAACTTTCTATCCTTCTTCCTTCCTCTCTGTAAAAAAATCAATAAAATATATATATGTATACAAATATATATTAATTTTATTTGATAAAGCTTTCCATGTGATTTCATGTATATTAGATTGGCCTAATTAAAAAACATTTCTTTTAAGAAGAGAGAACAAACCTTTGGAATCACTCCAGGGCCCATGAAATGCTTCAAAGTTATCCCTCAATTAAAATCTTGAAATTTAACTTAGAAAGATCATCAAATACATTACATACTTTTTATAATTATTCTAAAAAATATCAGTTAAACTTAAAGTTTTATATTAAAAAGTTTTTATATTAAAAAGTTGGTTGAGATCACAGAATTAATCATCTTTATTAATTAGACCATCTAAAATATTATATGTTAGTTTTAAATTTTACCACACTTGATATATATCAATATATTTTAAGCTACTAATTGCTCCAGAGAAAATACAAGAATTATTTTCTCAAAAATAAATTTCTATACCTTATGCATTTTGTTTACCTGAACTATATATTTTCTTCTAACTTAATTCTAAACTCTTAGAAGCCTTAAATTTTAGCTGGAAAGTTAAATACATAGCATTTCTTTGATTAGTAACACCTGTATATTTTTAAGAATATATTTCAAAAATATAAGATACATTTCATTGATAGATTCAATTCTATCTTCTAGATTTTTCATATGAGGCAAACTCAGATTAATATTTCAGTATTTTGTCATTTCAAAATGCCTATATATTCAATGATATTTTATTATTTAATTTAGTAATCTCCAAAGTTTTAAGTTGCCAGAGGCTCTGGAAAACTATGTTTTTGGATGGCAAATTAGGTTTGACCTAGCCTGGTCTATTTAAATGTAAATCACCACATTTTTTCCTTAGAGGTTGCTGCCAGTGGGAAATAAGACCAAATTTTTTGTTTGTTTGTTTTTTGTGGATTATTTTTGTTTTTGTTTTTTTGTAAAAGAGTGGAGCTAGTTTCTCCCTGGGCTACTAGGCCTTCATTATCAATACATATTACTGAAAAGCTTCACCACAAATTCCTTATTTTAGTTATATCGATGTTTCAACCATTTTGAGATTTTACAGCCAATTATTACTCTCTAAGGTATTTACTTTGGCAAATTCTGTAACAGAGATAATTTACTGACTTTTTAGAAGCCTTAATGTTAACTTTGGAATGCAGTCCATTATTATTTAAAAACTTCCCTTTATTATGGAAACACTAATCTTGTTGCCCAAACTCAGCCTTTATTCTTTCTTTACTCCTTGGGTCATTTCTGCCATCTTTCTTTTGAGAAAAAACAGCTTTGAATTATTCTGTAGCATTCGTAAAGAGATTACATTTAGCTCAAAACCTTGTCCAACATCAGATGGAGCGCTTTTTTGTTTTAAGCTAGCTTTCTCTCATTATGAGTACAGAAATCCCAGACACATTTCTAAATTCTGTAAAACTTTTAAAAGATGAACTGGGAAAAAACATGGATGGAGATGAAACTTTTCTTAGCACATTCAGGAATGGGTGTTCATTTTTACAGGATCACTACATGTTTTGTAACCACCACATTCTGTTTGTTTTGGGAAAATTTAGTAACTGACCTGGCCGAATTTCTTTTCTTATTAAAAAAATGCATGTTTAATAGATAACAATAAACACTTTAAACCAAATAAAATGACCAATCCTGAATCATTTCCTACTACACTCTCCATGGCATTGAATAGTTTTTAAATTTTTTTTTCTAAAATCTGCTAGTCCCAACACTTCCAAAGTAATTTTTAAACAAACATTAGAGAGTCTCTCAGTGAGAGAGCTGACAGCTTTAATCTCTCTAGCTGCCAAGTCTCTCCTCTCCAGAGGCAGAGGATTGGGCATTAGGTATTACAGATTATTTTATCCCCAATATGAATTAGGCATTTTGCAGTTGGAACAAGATCCCACATAATTAAATATGACAATAGCACTCTTTTTCCTTGAGCCTGATTTTAAAAAGTATCTTTTGACATTTCAATTTCTTTATCCTTGAGCATGAAAGCTAAAAATTTACAATTACATTTTTGCCTTTAAACTGAATTCTTCCCCATTATAGTCTGAATTGAAACAAAAGACATTCTTGCCCACCTTGGTTCATGACCTGCAAGGCTTGGTGCAAGTTTTACACACAGTGAATCTCCCACTGAATTTACCAGTGACCTACCTTTACCGGTGATTAATTTATTTTCTTTGCTCAAGTGAAACTTCTTCTCCAGACATCCTTGTCTCAGGCACCATTAATTCTGGGGTGTTATCCAGCATTTACTAGGGTTCAGAAATCTGGAAAGGCGGCTGCTTGTAAATGAATTAAGAGACTAGACACACAAAAATAAATAAATAAATTAGGAAGGCATTTTGGAAGGCCAGACAAAAACTTAGTTCTAGTAAATAAACTCTCCTTGAATCTCCAGACCCAGGACTTTTTATTCACACATTTTTTCCCCTATAGCAAAGCAGATATACATATCAAAGGTAAAGTTTGGTAAACAGTAAGATTATTAGGTTGAAGGAACTGCCTTTGGCTGTTCAGCTGTTTTGCCAGCAGCAGATAATAACATGTAGAGTTTCAGGTTTGGGGAAGTGCCCTCAGCTGTTTCAGCAGGCAATCATATGTATCTTCAGCCCTGCTGAAGCCTCGAGGTTCACCAACCTTTTAATGAAATTCTTGCATTTATGACCTGATGGAATTAGCCCCCAGCAACCACTTGTCTACTTTTTTGTATTATTGATTTGAGAGAGAGAGAGAGAGATCAATTTTTTTGTTCCACTTCTTCATGCACTAATTTCATATTTTGTCTTTGCAATTGTACTGATTAAGAAGCTTGGTGCATTCAAAGAGGACACATTTATTTGTGCTAATTCTGATATCAAACAATAAAACAAAAACAAGCCCTGTAGAGACATATAGCAATTTAAGAAAGCAGAACACCAAAGAACCTGACATTCTTGGAACAACAAATAAAAAGCTCCTTAAAAGTTAACAAGGCAAAGATGAATGTGGATTCTAACACATGACATTAACAGTAAGTATTTAGTTATTTGGCTCTGCTGGAAGTTATCACAGAGCAGAGCCAACATGAACACTACAGTTATGAGTTGTAGAAATCTAAAATTAGCCACCATGTACTTTGGGTATGAAATGTTTCTAATGGACAACTGAGCACGTTGTGTTAGTGTCGAAACGCTCGCTGCTCAAAGGAAGGCTCCAAGAGACGTTCTCATGCAAACAGCAAAGGGTTTATTCACCAGCATGCTGGGGCTCACAACATACTCTGAAAGCAGAGCAGAGGCTGAGAGCCCCGAGTCCATACAAAACTGAGCTTATATACTTTGTGACAAGCAACAGGGTTATACAGAGTTTTATTTCCTCATTCCTGCACACATCTCACAATCTACAGACTCCGCATATTTCTGGTTACCATGGGGTTACGATAATGGATGGGACTGATGGTTATCTCTGGGTTAGTTTCTGGAGACATCTGGACCATGTCTCCTGTCGCAATTTTGCTACAGGCTGTCTTGTTACACAAGATTATCAGCCTGCACCTGGATTACAGCATCCTAGGAGTTTATGCTCTGTTCTCAACCCTGAGTCTGTAATTACAGGATGTAACTGGGGGATATGATTTTAAGCTGAGCTGTGTTAACTCCGGCCCAATCCTGATTTTTGCAACCTTACAGTTGGTGATTAACTTTTGTTCTTTGAATATAAGAAAACATGAGACTAATGATTAGCTGGAAAATAGACTTGGAAAATATGACTACCTACACCCAAAACCAGTTAACAAAGGTTATATTTGAATACAATAAGTTCTAAAATGTGTTGGTAATTTTAGTTCATTAAAATTTTCTCATTAAATGTTTGATAGCATGTGTTTGTAATACACATTAAAAGTATCCCCTTCATTAATTATTGCAATTTCTTATCATTTTTATTTTCTTGGTTAAGTGACCTTTACTAGAAAAAAACAAAATAGTTATGTTTTTATCATTTATTTTATAATATTCAACTTTCTATCAATAAATAAATATTAATTCAAAAATCTAAATGTAAACAATAGTTATGATTCATTTGACTCAGTTCATTCCCATTAAGTAGGAAACAATGTTTTATATTATTTTTCAGTATAAGAAATCATACTGCATGAAATACCACTAGGTGGCTCAAGTGGATAAAAACACTAGTTCAATACAAAAACAACTTTAAATATTTAAAGATTTATATCTCTTTCTGAAGTTAATGCTATATACTTTAATTTTCTACAAACTTTATTATTTATAGATTATTACTACAATTCTACACATGGTAGACAATTAATTACTTTAATGTAGTTCATCATCACATGAGCCATTTTTATGAAGAAGAGAGGATTAATACAAAACTAATGAAGTATGCTACATTTAGTCATAAAACTGTAATAATAAAATAAATTAAAATCTTACCAGCTGACAGAGAACACAGTATTCAATTGGGTCTTAAGGATTGAAGTCTTCAGCTGTATTTTAATTTATCCAGGTGTTTCTAGAGATTACCTACTTTATTTTCTGTCAGTTGTAGTTATTTATGCCTTTTAGCGGCCTGTGACTTACAGCCAGAGCCCAAGTTCTCTATAGTCCAGGGACCTTGAAAACTAAGCCATTCTTCCTTACAGTGAATTATTAAAATGCAGCCCTTTTCAGATACTGAGTTCATTACATTAGATGACTGGGGACTCTATTCTTTCTGATATAAATAAAACAAAAGCATAAAATCATCACTTTCTTTGCAACTTTATTAAGTATCTTACAATTCTATTTGACTGTTCAAGATAGAGTGCTAGGAGGTCAAAAAAAGTTATCTTCAAGCCAGAAAGAAAAGTCTCAAGCCTAGAGTCTGTCAAAAAAAGGAGGGGGGTTGGGAGGGAGGGGTGCGGATCACAATAGGTGCCTTGGGATAAGAGGGCCTTGAAGTTTTCTTAACAAGAAAAATCAATACACCCACCATCATTCTGAAAATACTTTGTTCCCTGGCTTTCTTAGTACCAACAGAAACACTGTCCTCCTAGTTTAAGGTTTAGGACCATTGAAATCTTTGGATTTTGCATTAATCCTTAAATTATTTGTGTTTATAAACACCAGCAATTGATTCTTCCATTTTAAAAGGTTTTTATTTGGCTCTACTTTGTAGGAGAAGGACTGTCCTTCATTGGAGGAGCTTAAAAGGAGATTTTTTTTCCAACTATATTAACAGATAAGTAGCATTTTTCATAATCTTTATCTTCTGTATAGGTATTTTTTAAACATTTTGGCTATTTATTATTTGTCCTTTGGAAGTACATATAGGACTTTGTTTGGCTTGAAAGTATTGATTCTCCCTAAGGGAGTCATAATTTGATTTCAGCTGCAGTAACAGCCTGTACTAATATTTTTATATTTTTACTCAGGCACCTGACATTTACGTTTTATTTAAATATTGAGTTGTGAATATAACCTGAACTAGTTATCACATAGCTTTTAAATACTGAGATTTAATTAATTCTCTCCAAGCATAACAGCATTACCTGGTCAAATCTGTACCCACATAGCTTTTGAGAAAGAGATAGAATCTTATCTCCCCAAACTATGGCCATGAATAGTTTCCACTGAATGATTTATAGTTTCCACTGAGTAATTTCTTAAAAAGAAGAAGGGGGTGGGTGGGGGAAGCACCTTAAAGTGACTTAAACAAAGAGATGAAATGGCTTGCATGACTGAATGCCAGAGATGCTAGAGATGCTAGAAGTAGAATTGGTTTCAGAGTGAATTTGATTCAGTTGCTCACCAAGATCAGGTTTACATCTGCATCTGTCTGCCATTGGCAATGTCAGCTTCACCACTAGTGATCCTATTTTGGTTGTCCACAACTGCATGGACTATATTTCCGTTTATATCTAAGAATAGAGAAAAATGGTGGTTACTCAAAGACTTTCCAGAAGAGGAAAATTATCTCCCAGAAATTCCTCCACAAACATTGTCTATAGGCTCACTGCCCACCCCTGATATAATATCATCATTAGGGTAGACCCAAGGACATGCTCCATCTCAGTAGCCAGAAATGGAATCAATTCCTCCCAATGAGTGAATATGCGTATAAATATCAGGGATCCTAAGGGAAAGGAAGATAACATCATTTGTTGGGTAAGAGTAGAGAGATACTGGTATACTGAATTTGAAACCAGGCCCTACCACCTGTTAGCTGAATGACCAAGGGCAAATTTGCTTAACTGCTTATAGCACAAGGTTTTTCTACAATCCATAGCTTAAAACTAAGCATTTATCATATGCTACCTTTGTGTCAGGTATATGGAACTAGAAATAAATAGAAGTAAGTAAAATCATAGTCTATTTTCTAAGAGCTGGCAATTCAGGAAATAAACTAAGAACTCAAAGATGGTGTTAACAGATAGTTGAGATAAGTTACATAAAAGGATGTGTTTCTCATAGATACAGAGAACAGACTGACAACTGTTAGAGGGAAGGGATTAGGCAAAAAAAAAAAATTCATAGATATAGACAACAGTATGATGATTACCAAAGGGAAATGGAGGTGGGGAGAGGGGAGTAGAAGAGGAGAAGGAGGCAATAAATAGTGTTGGAAGGAGACTTGATTTTGGGTTTTGAACACACAATACAATATACAGATGATGTATTATAGAATTGTATATCTGAAACCTATGTAATTTTACTAACCAATGTCACCCCAATAAATTCAATAAAACATTTAAAAAGATGTTTCCTAAAATGACATTTTTCTAATTAAATATTCTTTAATAGCAAGCACAATTTAGTGTTTTTCAAATCCTATATGAAATTTATTCAATTTTTCTAAATAGTCATTCATTAATGACAAGTGTCAACTATAATTAATAAACAGACAAAAAACTACCAAAAACAGAATGAGTACTCAACCAAATGTCAACTATAAAGTGTGCAAATTATGTTATCAATTCTCTAACATTTCAGATAATGGAGAGGAGTAGAGGTGAGAACCATCCAAAAATAACTCAAATTTTTCCTTGGACATATTTTTGTGTACACAGCAAAGTATGTGACAACTGAATATCCTGTGACATTTTTATTATCAGGTCACAAATGACCCTCACTGTGGAAACCTAGGAAGTTGCCATCTGCCAGCCCCCACTGTGGTTCAGCTCTTTCTTAGAGTGAAAATAAACAGTTTTCCTCTGTTCTAAATAGTTTCTTCTCCTGAAACAAAGGTGCAACTGAAATTTTGCTTTTCAAAAATCTTTAATGAGTTAACAGTATGTAAGCAAAATAGCCAATAAATCCCACACTTAGACGGAGCCAAGGCACCTTAGCTAAGCCACCCAAATTGCTTTCTCCCTTCATCTCACAGGGGCTGCTTTCTTTTCAATTCTGAGTCTTCAGAATTTTGAACACCCTGCTTTTTATTTAATGTTTTCTCCTGTTGTTAAATAATGTTACAGTAAGATAACAATTCTGTAAAACGGAGTAGTCTAGCCAAATTAATACTAGATAGAAAGTATATATTGTTTTTGCACCAAAGAATCAGAGAAAAATGTTCATCACCATTTGTAGTGATAGCTGCTGGTAACTTCCTTCTATCCTTTGGAAAGGCATAAATAAAAGTCCCCTGTGGGAGACAAAAGTAATGCTTATGAGCACCTATGGTCTTTAAAGTGGAATCTGAAGCAATGGAGCTAATGTCATTTCTGCCAAGCTGTGTGAGCCTGGAGGCAGAACCCTAGCTTTTCCTGTCCAAGTCCCCAGTGTGCAGCTCAGATTTCAACTTCAGCAAATGTACGACCGATCGATTTTAGTTTTTCCAGGTTTGTAAACCAACCCAGATTAGATGTGAATAAGAAAACAATTATATAAATAAATAAATAACAGGACTGAGGTGGAGACTGGGGAAGATTACAACTAAAATGTTATGTCAAGAGCCCTGGTAGAGCAGGGCTCTTTTAGAACAACTAGCATTGGAAAAAGTCCTCAGCGTTTCAGGAATGACAGAGGTGGAAAAAAGCATTAGGGCCTCTTGAGTCAACTCTTTTATTTTGCAGATGACAAGAAAGGTCCATAGAGGGTAGTAACTTGCCTCTTTTCTCTGAGTCCACTAGAGGCAGAGGTGAGACAATGAACAATTTCATCCCCCTAGTCCAGTGGTCGGCAAACTCATTAGTCAACAGGGCAGCAAAGCCGCGGTTTGCTGACCACTGCCCTAGTCAGTCCCATCTGCTCCATAGGGCAGTGGCCACTTACCCCTTCCCAAGCATCCAGAATAAGCCTAACTTGTCGGAACAGAGGGATTATTGAAAACCAAGTACCACCTCAGGGTTTATGTCAAAGCTTCACTGATTACTAGTATTTCCAGGGCTCGGGCTTACTCTCCAGTTAGCAATATAAATAAAATAAAATATTATCAGTTAGAAATAAGGATATAGCCCTAACTGATTTGGCTCAGTGGATAGAGCATCAGCCTGCAGACTGAAAGGTTCCAGGTTCCATTCCGGTCAAGGGCATGTACCTTGGTTGCAGGCACATCCCCAGTAAGAGGTGTGCAAGAGGCAGCTGAATCGGTGTCTCTCTCATTGATGTTTCTAACTCTCTATCCCTCTTCCTTCCTCTCTGTAAAAGATCAATAAACTATATTAAAAAAAAATTATTTTAAAGAAATAAGGATATGATGAGGCTCCTTCTACTCACATTTTTCTCTGACACACTAAAGTCCAGTGTGGAAGATCATAGTCCAGAGCACCTGCAAAGAAGGGCCAAAAAGGAACATGATTCCTCAAAACTCTTCTTGCACGTTTTTAAGGATTCAGTTTCCAAAAGGCCTAGAGCCGTGGTCGGGAAACTGCAGCTGGAGAGCCACATGCAGTTCTTTTGCCCCTTGAGGGTGGTTCTTCCACAAAATACCACAGCCTTGGAGAGTCTATTTTGAAGAAGTAGCATTAGAAGAAATTTTAAAAATTTGGCTCTCAAAAGAAATTTTAAACATTGTACTGTTGATATTTGGCTCTGTTGACTAATGAGTCTGCTGACCATTGGCATAGAGTAACTAGAAATACTTTGCTGGTATGATGCAAGTTCAAATCGTAAGTAGTCTGTTCAGGAGAGATGTTGCCATGCACATTCATAAGATACAGCAAAATCATGAAGTAAAGGAGGGATAGCATTTAGCAGGAACCAGCGATCCTATAAAATTATGTAGCAAAACAAAACAAATCAATGAAAAACTATTTAATTGTGTGACTTTTCTCACATGTAGTTGAATATATACTTTAAACTAGAGGCCAGGTGCACAAAATTCATGCATGGGGGAGGAAGTGGGGAGAAGAGTGGGTCCTCAGCCCTGCGTACACTCTCTGCGATTTGGGACCCCTACACTTTTTTCTTATCTAGCTAACCTCTTCACATTTAAAAAATAATAATAATTGAATTACCACCTACTCTAAAAATCATCTTTGAACAAATCTCTTTACAATCTGTATTAAGTATTTTCATAGTATACCATTCCTTTTCTTTAGCAGCAACTTAGAGTGGATGCAATGTGCTTCTCATTCTTGCATCTGAATTTTTTCTTGTTGCTCTTGTAATAGCAAAATTTGTCCAATTTACATTTGTTCTTCAAGGGCTTATATTTGGTTCAGTTTCTAGTTGGCTCCCTGCTTTTATTATTAAGCAATAAATTTGGGTTGTGATAGTAAACCTCACTTAAAATCAAGCCTGTACGTCTCCCTATCTGAATATTTCTATAATACCTATCACTTTAGCATACCAGAGATGGTGTTCATTTATAGAAAATAATAATAAATGTCCCCTGTTTGATCTTCTAGTAATATTTTTTAGCATGATGTATTATTCTAGTAATTTGACTCTTACAAAACTAAGACATACAGCAATAAATCACACTGAACAATAAAGAATGACTCAAATATCAAAGCATAGTACACTTAGTGCCTCCCAGGTCCTGTGCCTCAGATATCATAGCATAGTATACAGTTCACGTGGAACTCCGCTTCCTTTAAAATAGGAAAGGAAGCCGTACTCATGAGGCAGCTACTTCCACACATATTTTTCTTATTTAATTCACAACACATACTCTTTGTACTAATTATTGGAAAATCACCCTAGCAATTGCCTCTGTTCCTCTCTGTATTTTTGCCTTACATTCTGATATTATTGCGCTTTTATCATCCACTTGCTCTAATAAGATTGTGAGTTTTTTAAGGGCAGAGATCGTGACTAGAGCTTGTGTTTCTCTGTCATGGTGCCTAGGTAAATACTCAAATGCCATCCAGTCCAAATGACTGTGATGAGAGAGGCCCACTGTTGCTGAAGACCTCTGATTTAAGGGGCCTCACTTGTTCTGTGTCTTTATAGAGGGGTGACTAAGGACTGAGGGAATTTGGGGAAACCCAGACAGAATTATCCTACTGCAAGATTTTGCTAAGCTGGTGTCCAGGACTGCCTGGCATTTGTCCAGTTAAAACCCAGACACACAGCAATAACGAAGGCAGTCTCCTACTGCTAATGTGTAGGGATCATACCCCAGCCTTCAGGAATTCATCCCTGCAGTCAAGACTGGGCCAATGGGTGGACCTGGGCTGGTGCTCCTAACTCTGAGGAAAGGGAGACTTCCTGTAGCTGCAGGCTAGAGGCCCCAGACTCCATGCCCAAACAGGTCCATAGCACAGGCTGGTCAGCAGAGCAGCTTCTTCATCAGGAAACGCAGGCGGCTTGGTCTCTTCACGGCAGGACTACTGGGCAGTTTGGCTTGGTCTGTTTGCCCCGGGACACCTGAGTGGCTTGGCTTGGCCTGGCCCCATCAGTCCAGCTAAAAGACAGCAGAGCTTCTGGGGACCAGCCCGCCTGTGGGTTTGTGTCTCTGCTCTGGCCCCTCTGCATGTTGTTCTCTCTGGCTCTGGGGCCAGGAGCAGGCCGCCCTGTTTGTGTTCCTCTTCGGCTGCAGGCCCATGCCCAGCCCCTCCTTCTTAGCTGGTCATGATTGTTATGGCATCCTGGCATAATTTGCCTATTACCTTTTTATATATCTATCTATATATAGAGAGAGATAGATAGATATCTACAAACACCTAAGTTGTACAGTAACTGCAATCTACAAGATGGTTATTGTTTAATAGATGCTAAAGCAAATAAATGAGTAGCTACTGCTTCTATTCATGTAGTCAATTACTCAATCTTGCATTGATCAGACCAAGTGACTAGTGTATTAGGCACTACACTTGAAGATGGGTACAAAAATGAATAAGAAATAAGCCTTCCTTTATGGCACTCCAATTCCACACGAGGGTGGATGATAAAAAGTTAAATTACTATGCTGCAATGAGAAAAGTATTCTAGTAGAAGAATGACACAAGGTTAGTGGAGATTGGAGGACTGAGGGAATCCTCTCTGATATGTGAGAATATTCATACAATTAGTTCTGATGCCAAAGACTTCTTATTGGCTCATTTCATAAACTAACCATCATGCAATTTTCTCTCTTTAAGGGTAAAATCTGCAACAACATTAATTCTAAATTTCCCTGATTGGTACTTAATAAACACTTACAGAATTAATTATGCCTTTCCCTCCCTGATCTTCTACCTCTTTTAACCCAGAGAGGCCCTGAATTTATCTTGTTAGCTATAAAAAGTATCCTTGTAAATGAGAAAAATTATGCATTACAGTCTGTAATAAATAGATTTCCATATAGTGTCAAAAAACTTGAAATACTTACAGTTCAACTCATCTCAAGTAAACAGAAATTTTAAACGTGTTTGATAGATTGATAAATATATACATATACTTTTTTAAATCACAGAATTCAGAAAAATAAACCGAGACCAATACTGTTTGAATGAAATAACCCATTTCATAATTGGGAGATACTTGCAACCTCTAATTATTGTAGCTGTCGCCAGAACTTAGAGCCACTGCCTCTAATTCAGTGATGATTTTAGATCCAATTTCTTTTCTCTCTACACTACTTTTCTCATAACTCTTGGAACTTCAATGTCCCATATAATAGGAAATACATTCAACTCATTAGACTGCCAATCTTGCTCTTCAACAAGGATCTTGTCATGCATCTTTCGATGGTCACCCCTTTATCCCCAAACATTACCAACAGGTGCATCCTATCCAAAATCCCAGTTCCAAACATCCCACTCTCCTTCCACCAGCTTATTGCCTCTTATACCCCAAATCCACCAATGTTTAATCCCACTGACACCTCATTTCTAATATTTATTTCCCCTGCTCACATCCTAACTTCTCTTCTCATACAGCTTAATTTTCATGGTCAATATTATAATCACTTCTTCACAACCATTTTCAATTTTCATCTCTCCTTTAGTTAACTGCCCAAAAAACTCCAATCTTGACCAAATCTCTCTATGTGTGTGTGTCTTCTCCTTCCACTCCTCACCTGCACCTATGCAACTGAAACTGGATATGCCTAAAGGAAAACACAATCATGGTGACTGGTCCTTATCTAAAATCATAACCACAAACAACAGTCTGACTGACCCTTATGTTGCCTGTTAAGCACTTTTATCAATTATTTCATACCTTCTCTCTTCTCAAATCTCCCAAACCTCTTTCTTTCCTCAATATTAGCTGATTACTTATTTCAATAAAAAAAATCCCTGTCAACAAATCTAGTGATTTCTTGCACCTGCAGCCATATGCATTGTCTTCCCTTTTATAACAATGACCTTAGTCCTAGTGCATTATTAAATATCACTTCCCCCTATAATTTCCATTCTACAAGTATCTCCCTTTCTCCTGAATTACCAACTTTTCTTTCTCTAGTGATTCATTTTCTACAGCATTTACACATGCTTCCATCTTAAATTATCTACTATCTTCACATTCTCCTCTAGTCACTATATAATTTCTCTGCTCTCATCAAAGACACCTATGACCTCCATATTGTCAAAGCCAATGATGAGTTTTTTGTTCTTCATCTTATTTATCAGCAGTGTTTGACACAGTTGATCATTGTTTACTTCTTGAAATATTTCTTCACTTGTTTCTAAATAATGTACTCTTGCTCTCCTCCTTCCATCTTGTTCACTCAGTCTCAGCTTCTTTGTTGGATCTTTTTCCTACCAATTTATAAATGATGTCCCAGTGCTTACTTCTTGGATCTCTTCTCTACCTACTACTGTTGTGATGATCTCTGTCTGCTGGCCTTAATGCTATCTATATGCCAATGAATCATTAATTTATATATCTAGTTCTATCTGGAACCTCAGACACATATGTCTAACCTACATTTCTACTGAGCGTTACCTGAACCTTTCCAAAACAGAACTTTACCCCTTATCAAAATTAGTGATACTTCTCTCCCTTTTCTTCCTTGTCTCAGTAAATTCAAAACTGGATTCATTTGGTTCTTCAAGCCATATTTTATGAATCATTTTTTATTTATTTCTTCTACTACAGTTCACATCCAATCTATAAGTAAACTTGAAGACTCTATTTTCCAAATATTTCTAATTCTATCAATCTCCATCACCTCCAACTCTACCCTCTGGACTATACAGGATTTGTTTCTTAACTGCTCCTTTGCTTCTACTTTCACTTTCCTATAATTTATTTTCCACAGAACCAGCAAACTAAGCCATTTGAAATATAAGGTGAGTTATGTCACTCTAGTGAAATAACTAGAATTATTTCAATCGCTTCCTGTATTTCTCAAAGTAAAATTAAAAGTCTTTATAATGGTCTACAAGCCCCAACAGGATCTGGTTCGCAGCCACCTCTCTGACTTCATCCTCTGTGTCCTACAAAAATTTATATGTAAAAATTTTAATGACTAATGTGATAGTATTAGGAGGTCATGAAAGGAAATGAACTCCCCTCCATCTTATCCTATAGAGCTGGGCCCCCTGCCTAAACCCCCTCCCTTTTCTGGGAGGGGCCACAGGTGTGCCAGCAATGTCCCAGCTTCCCCGACCACCACCCAAATGGACCAATGAAGCTCCAGAAACACAGCGAGGGTCCTAATAAGGCTAAACCACAGAAAGACCCTAATTCAAGTAACCAATCTCTGTAACACTCTCTCTCTCTCTCTCTCTCTCCTCACTGCTGCGCCAAGAAAGAGGCTGAGAGCCAAACCTGGGTTTGAATAAAGACTCTTTGCTTTTGCATCAGAAAAGGTTCCTTAGTGGTTGACCCCGAACTCTGGGCATAATAGTCAGGCCTTTGGGAGGTACTTAGATCCTGAGGTGGAACCCTCATAAATGAGATTAGTGCTGTTATACCCCAGAGAGCTCCCTCTCGTCTTCTGCCATGTCAGGATACAATCAGAAGGTGCCAGCTCTGAACCCAGAAGAAGATTATCACCAGCAAGTGACCATGCTGGTGCCTTGATCTTGGACTTCCAGGCTCCAGAACTGTGAGAAATACATTTCTGTTGTTTACAAGTACCCCATCTGTGGTATTTTGTTTTAGCAGCCCAAATTGACTCAGTTCATAAATGTAACAAGTTTGGTTCTCATAAGCCCTGTCCAGCTGCAGTTGGATATTTTACCAGGTGAGGAGAACCTAGGGGAGCAATGCCCATTGTTGACTGATGCATTACAGGTCACAAATTCTCAGCTGAGCAGAGAGGGTCAGAGCAAAGGTGGTACTTGAGGTCTCAAAACAAACAAACAAAAACCACATTGAAACCTGTAAAGAATTTTTGTGAGTTTATTTGAGCCAAACTGTCGACATATGCTGGGAAGCAGAACCTCAACGAATTGAGATAATGTTTCAGAGAATGGCGGGTTACATTTGTATTATACATTGCAATCAAAGGAAGGACATAGGTGGGTTATATGAAATTAATTGGTTATAGATTAAGGAGGTGGGATAAAGCAAAGTGGAGGAAACCCCAGGGATTGGATAAAAAGTAAAATGATGGGCACATACTTAGGTGGGCGCAGGAACAATTAACATGATAATGAAGGAATTTGTGGCATCTATCCTGATGCCTACCCCAGTGGCTCCAGAAATAGGAAAGTTACAAGTTACCCAGACATTTCAAGGGTATGTTATCATAGATGCAAAAAGACAGATAGGCTCAGTTAAGGTAAAGGTTGACCTTGTCAGTGAGGATACTGGCCTAGGATGTAACTGCCCACCATAACTGCATTTAATTAAAGTTTAATTTCAGACCATTCTTTGTGGTGACTTTAGGTCTCTGAGTTTGCAAGACTGTCATGCAGTCCTCCCCTGAGCTTGTCAGATCAGCATGTGGCCCCTTTTGTCCACAATCCCATAGGAAATGAGTTGGACAATCAAGATAATGGCTGGAGAGTGGGGTACCTGAAGTGGGAACTTTGGGTAAAATATAAGTATTAGTAACAAGGTCAAGACTATGAACAAGAGGAACTAGATGGATGGGATCTAAGGCCATTCCAGGAGGGAAGCTAACAAAATGGGAGGTCGATGTGTTGAAAGCATCCTCCATGTGGATATTTCTATCACAAGAAAGATGGCAGGACTTGTGCTACAAAGAGGTACAGGGTTCCAGGAGCTAAAACCTTCAAAGGTCAGTGGGAATGACTCACTGATCTGCAGCAAGGAGAGTGGATGGCTGTGTCTCTCGATAGTGAATCAGGAATTTGGGGGGGGGGGGACATAGCCAGGCTTAAGAATTTTTTTTTTAATTGAGGTCCTTGGAAAAAACAAAGGGAGAAGGTACATTTCCATAATACAAGAAAACAGGTGCAGTTACAGCTCCATAAGACAAAGAAGCAGCAACAGGTATATTTCCATAACACAAGAGAACTGTAAGTAGGGTCTATGTTTACAAGAAAGGTCTATATTTACAAAATAAAGAGAAGGAAGCACTTCATTCAGAAGGAAAAGAAGAAAGCCCAAAGAGAATAGGAAAACAATAAGGAAGGAGGGGGGAGAACCTCACAAGTCCCATGTGAGTTTCAATCTTTATGCCCAGGCGCTACAATAGTAACCAGTCTAAGGGAATAGTGACCAGTCAGAGGGGATATCAAGGCACCAGGATTTGCAGTCTTTTTGAGCTGTAGGGAAGAGGGACTCAGTGGGATCCTTTTCCCCCTCCCCATGTGGGAGTCTGTTGTGCCCAGAGTTCGGGGTCCCCAATAATCCACCACTAAGGAGCCTTTTCCGATGCAAAAGCAAAGAGTCTTTATTCAAACCCGGGTTTGGCTCTCAGCCTCTTTCTGACACCACAGTGAGGCGAGAGAGCAAGCTGGGCGGGAACAATGAGTTTTATGGGGTAGGATAATTAGGGGGCTTGGTAAAGTGATGAGGGTTACAGAGATTGGTTACTTGAATTGGGGTTCTGTGGTTAAGCCTAATTAGGACCTTAGCTGTGTCCCTGGAGCTTCATTGGTTCTTTCAGGTGGGGGTCGGGGAGGTTAAGACATTGCTGGCACACCTGTGGCCACTCCCAGAAAGGGGAGGGGTTTAGGCAGGGGTCCCAGCCCTACAGGACAAGATGGAGGGGAGTCCATTTCCTTTCAAGTCCATTCTGTGGGACTTTCCCCCATCCTTTAATGGGAGTCAGTTCTGTGGGACTCTCCTCTCCCCACATGGGAGTCTGTACTTGTTCTTCAATAAATTTCCACCTTTCCTATACCACTTACTGTCCATGGATTCATTCTTTGATTCCAGTGGACAAAGAATCTGGGTTCCAGTCCAAAAATTCAGTATCAATAGGAGATTCAGAGCTAGGAGTATTAAAGAGGAAAGGAGCAAGGTCTGAAAGTGAGAGTGTGGGGAATAGGAAAACATCTATCTGTGTCAAAGGGGGATAGGGCTGTGTGGGGAAAAAAACAACAATAAAAACACAACATTCTTTGAAAATCTGCTGAAGAAGCAGAGGCCTCAGGGAAGAGCTTTGTTTCTCTCAGCAAGAAGATTAAGGGAAAGATGAGAAAAGAATTTGCAAAATAGCAAAATGTGCAGGTGATGGGCTGTTCATTTCATAGAGCACAGTAGGAGTCTGGGAGTCTAAGAAGGGAGGGTCTAGGATTTCCAGGTTTGAGGAGAAGTTGGTAATTGAGACAGAAAAGGGCATGTTAGAGCTGAATGGAGATGAGAATCCAAGCAGTTCTGCACTTTTCGGGGTGTTTTGTTGTACCCTAAATCTTATAAAGGACGCCTTAAGAAGTTGAATTATGGAGTCATTTATTAAAAGCCAGCGGCATACGAGTGGCAAAAAAACTCCAGATCTCGCAGCCCCAAAAGGTTCACCACATCTGGCTTGTATGCAGAATATCACAATGAAAGGGGAATTCTTTCCAGCTTCCTCCATCTTAGGTGACTATGCACCTAACGAGACAAAGAGACTTGCCAGTTACCCAACCCACCATTAGGTAATCAAGAATGTGCCGGGAGATAAGCTAATAAGGCAAAACCACTCCTCCCTGCTATTAGACTGCTTCCTGACTCCACATCCCGTACCTGCGTAAGCAGACCCCGGCCCCTACCTGGCCTATCAGGATAGGCCAACTTAGTAATTCAGACAGCTCTCCACCCCCCTCCCCCAGTATAAAATGGTCATGTAACAAATTCACGAGGCTCTCAGCCTCTGCTCTGCTTTCAGAGTATGTTGTGAGCCCCAGCATGCTGGTCTGAATAAACCCCTTTGTTTTTACATGAGATCGTCTCTTGGTGCTCTGTAAGTGCGGCTTGCGTTCCGGGCTTAACAACAAAAGGTCTCAATTATATCTTTGGGTTTTGAATGATGAACCTGGTTTGCACAAAGCAGTTACAGAAGTGAAATTAGCAAGTTAGTTATCTATAGTTTTGGGTCTATGGATCACTGAATCAACAGAAACACATTATCTGGGGCCACTGAGGCAATTTAGAATAATTGTGCTGTCCAGATTCTGGGACCACTGAGTCTAGCGGAATGCATTATCTGTAGCTACTGAGACAATTTAGGGTAATTGAGCTGTTCTGGTTCTCAGAAGAATGTGCTTCAATAACCAGTGAGATCACAATCAATGAGATATTCAAATCATCATCAATGGAGTATTCAATCGATTGGGATAGCATACATAAGTTCAGAAAATCAAAATAACTTTTCTATTGTTTTAGCAAGCAAATAAATACAGAAGCCAAACAGCAGGGTTAAAGTATTAAACAGCAATTTTTACCCAAGTTGTTATCATACTTCAGTTTGAAGTAGACATAGACATAGTGTGATAAATGCCCGGTAAATGCCATGGTGCTTTGCCCAGATCCCCACTCCAATCTCCAGGGCCGAAGATACGGCCTCCAACTGCTGGGATGTTGACAACTTTAAAATGAGCACCCCTCCAGGAACTGCCAGAGAATGAAGAGAGTTCTCTTGGCCAATGTCATATCCTTTCTTGGGCTCACCCAAGACCAGCCCCCACTAGTGACTGGTCAACACAGAGATCTGAATGCCTGGCCCTTGGCTCACCTCACTAACTCTAAAAGATAATGAGAGCTTCAAAGCTCTCCTTAGCATTGCAGGATCTCCACAGGCCACTCCTGCTGCACTGCCTGGGCCGAAGTCTGCTGCTCTTCTCTCTCCTGCCTTCCTCTCCCTCCTCTCCCCTCCCTCCCTAACCCCACATACACACTGCTGCAGATGCTGAAAGAACTGCCCAGGTGAACCTCTGTGTTCAAATCTCCTTCTCGGGAATTGGAACTGGAACACATGGGAACCAGTGAGACAACTCTTGAGACTCTCAAAGCAGAGAGTGAGAGGGAAGCTGTGAGTCCTGGGAAGGGGAAGGAGAAGGGCAAGGCAGAGGTCTTGCCAGGGAACCTAAAGCTCTGCGGTTCCCTTTTCACTCCTAAAACACATAGAAATCTGAGGCTGAACTTAATTTAGGATTCTTACTTTTTAATATATTCAAGAGGAGAGAAGACAAAAATGATTAACCTTCCTTCTCTAAGACCTTGTGGAAGTTCTCATTTTTATATTGAACTCTTATCAAAAGCTGCATAGCCACTGGACTAAACTATATTACTGTCAGAGTTTTCTCTGTATTGTCCTAACCAGTTCTCTCTCTCCCAGAAGTCCCTGCAGGAGGAATATACTTCCTTCCCCAGATTTGGTCTCATGACTTGCTCAGCCAATAAAATCTGAGTGAAAGTAGCTTGTGCCACTTTCAAGAGAAGTTTTAAGAGCCATCAGAATTCCACCTCTCTTTTCCTTTTTTTCTCAATCAGCTCTATTCCATGTGGGCATTGTCGTGCAAAAGCACACACAAGTTCTCGGTGAACACATGAGCATGGCTGTGTTTCAATAAAACTTTATTGACAAAAATAAGCATCTGAGCAGATTTGATCCTCAGTTAGATAGATACTCCTGAGGAAGTTAGTGTACGTTAGCCACTGGTTAAAAATACAAGCAATTACCTAAAATCAATTTTTTGCAAATTTTACCCAGTATTATATTTACAATTTTTGTGTTAAAGATGACAGAGCAAATATTTGGTCTTATTAGTTTTCAGAACCCATTTACTTATAAGGCTTAAATAGATGAGAATGCACAGCATAGTAGATTTAATATTTCTTGACAAGTTAGGAAAAAAAAAACTAGAAATATCTCTTTTTGCACAAATCCTTCAAAAGTAATTGAGAGGACATGGGAAATGAAAAGCAGAGAGATAAGATAAACTAGTGAATTAGGAATAAAAAGGAAGTTATGAAAACATGAAGAGAAAATAATATGAATGTGAGAGAAAATGGAGAGAAGCAATAACTTCTTTCTGTAGTTGGTTTTTCCAGCACCACAGCACCAGGACCAGAGAGTATGCTTGTTCCTCTACTGCCACCTTCAGTTCTTTCAGGATCCTGGTTTATTTTTGCAATTTTCACTCATGGAGTTAAACTGTCCAGTATGCACCTCTTATGAGTGCTTTTCCAGTTTTTACTTTAACTACATCTTGCTGAAATCCACAGGATTAAAAAACGGCAGGATTTGAATAAGTTGTTTTTTAATGGAGGTGGAGAGAAGAAAACAAGACCAATGATTGAGTATAAATAGGGGTCAAGGTTAATGTTGAGGTGGGGGTCCAGGAATAGAGGTAGTTAGCAAACAGAGCCTAATTCTATAAATGAGAGAACTGAGTTTGTAAGCAGTTGGGCGATTCTACAAAGTGGCAAAGTAAATCTATAGGCTATTAATATGATTGGATCTGGAGGTGTGAAATACAAGCAAACTTATGGCACGACAAACAGTTCTAGGCAGATCTGGGATAATAAATCAGGGCCTGATCGTGTCCCCTGTACTTTATTATGCCTGGTCTAGAGGTTAGTGGTAGTTAGATCACAGAAATATAACCTTGATAGGAGGGTCAGAGACATAGAAAGGCTGTTTACTTTTATTTTTTTACCACCACCCCCCAAAAAAAATTCAGGAGGGAGCCCAGCTGGTATGGGTCAGTGATTGAGCATCCAACCCGTGAACCAAGGGGTCACAGTTTGATTCCTGTTCAGGGCACATGCCCAGGTTGTGAGCTGGATCTCCGGTGTGGGGCATGCAGGAGGCAGCCAATCAATGATTCGTGCATGAGTATGGTCCCTAGGTCTGGCCAGCAATCAGGGCCTATCAGGTTTCCTGCCTCCCCATTCCCTCCCACCCCCCACTTTCTTCCCTTACTGCCTGCATCTGCCATCAGCCACCCCCAGTTCCCCAGCCCAGCCCTGATCGGGCATTAGGGGCCAGTGGCCGGGGAAGAGATGGGTAGAGGGACCTGGGAGGTTGGCCACTGGCCCTCAGGCCCCTGGGAAAGGGGCAGTATCCACTGCCACCAACCCCTGGATCACCATCCTAGCTCAGGGGCTCATCCTGGGGGCAGGGACCCAGGAGGTTGGCTACCAGCCCGGAGGAGGGACCCAGCCCTCAGCCCTCCTGGGGCCATGTCCGCCACCTGTCCCAGAATTTATCTAAGGACGTAAGCAAAGGTGGCCAAGAGTATCCTCTGCCAATAGAATGGACTTATACGGATGACTCAATGTGCTTACTAAATATTGGCCGAGCATAAATGACACAGGAGACAGACAGGCAATGCACGAATCACACGCAGTTTGTTTACCAGAGTCCTGGTGGTTTCCAGACCTCGGCAGGCCACCCAGAGATCCACGCTGACAGACACATACACTGGACGTTGGATGTTGCAGCTGCAGCTCGGCGTCTTGTAGAGGCCTCAGCTTGTGGCTCACGGTTCGGACCCAGGGTCCAGGGCAGAGCTCAGGTTTCAGGCAGGATGCAGGAAGGGGAGCGGAGAGCGACCATCTGTGGAGGAGCAGACAAGCGGCTCTAATCTCCTTTGGAACTTGCTCTCTTTTATGTGCTCAAGCAGACATCTTCAGTGTGTCTTATCAGCGGGTCCCAGGTGTTCTGCTATCTGGTCTTTACATGTGGGGTACAAACTTTTATATCTCTTACATGTACATCTCTTTTAAGGGCATTCACACTTTATTCCACTCTCTAATATGTCACACCCAATTTCTTATTTTATATTTGTATTCTATCCTTATTATTATTACTATAACACCACCACCCATCCCTGGTTTTCCATCCCAGCCTGGGGGCCTGGCCCCAATTAGGCAATTGGGGCCTGGTGGCCAGGGGGAGGGACTGGGAAGTTGGCCGACAGGACCCATCAATGAGTGGGGCCTGTGAGCTGGGGCAGCTCCTGCATTGAGTGTGCATCATAGCCACTGGTCATTCTGGTTATTCGGTCAAAATGGTCACTTGGCTTTTATATATATGGATGTTTATATACCTCTTTCCCTGTCTCTTTGAAATCAATAAAAATATATGTTTTTTAAAATAACCTTTAAAAAAAGTCAGGTCCCCTTGAAGAGTGTGGGGTTCCAGCCCCACACCAGGCCCCTGGGTTCCAGTGACAGAAAGAGAAGGCCCCATAATTTCTGGCTGTGAAAACCAATGGTAATTGAGATTGAGTAAGATAGAGAGCTTTAAGAGTCCCAGGCAGTTCTTCTTAAAGGGTCTGCACATGGACTTATTTGGACTCACTTCCTCTGAGTTTGAGTTCTAAGGTAGTAGCTCAAAAGGCACCAGGTACATATGAAGAGGAACTGAATTATCTGGCATCGATGGAGGCAGCTTTCTACCAGACAGAAGTGTTGGCATTGTTCCATTTTTTATCTCTCCCCCCATGGAGCCAGCAGGCAGCCACCATATCCGAGACTCCATTAACCTGGCTATCACTCTTTGCTCCACCTTAGTGATTCCTTGAGATCCCACTTCATTCAAACTGTATGCCTATACAAGCTGTTTCCAAATAAATGGTCTGTCTTTACTTATGCTTTAGACTTTTCTAAATTCTCTTAAACAAGCAGCATCTGATCTTGGCCTACTCTATACCTCTTATTAAGAGGTCCCAGGTCCAGCATTAGCACCAGTGGTCTTGGTTCACAGCATGGCCTCTTTTGAGAACCTCCACACCCAGCACAAGAAGCTCAGATTACTTTGTTGCTCATTCTGCATGGTTCTGGCAGAACATAAGCAGCAGCTGACCTTGGTCTGCACCTCTAAGAGGCCCTTACAAACAGCAAATCTGGTGGACAGCCTCAGAGCATCACTCAACAACCTCCACAAGCAACCAGGGGGAGGTGGGGATTCAGTGGACACCAGAGCCCCCTAAAGTAAGTCCTTCTCTATGGGATGGGACCCTGCACAGCTGATCTCCATGGTGGTCAGTGGTCACAACCAGTCCTCACAGTCTTTTGGCCTAGAGGTAAATCCCACTCATTGACATGCCAACAGAAATCAAGGCTCAAATACAACATGAGGTTACACACAGCCTACACAAAGGGATGCACCTGAATGGAAAGGCTGTGCCACGAGACCCTACAAAACACCTACTTCATTAGACTACTCTATCAAGCCTGAAAGATGTAGCAACTCTACCTAATACATAGAAACAAACACAGGGAGGCTGCCAAAATGAGGAGAAAAAGAGACATGTCCCAAATAAAAGAACAGAACAAAACTCCAGAAAAAGAACTAAACAAAATGGAGACACTCAATCTACCAGATGTAGAGTTCAAAACATTGGTTATAAGGATGTTCAATGAATTTAGGGGATGAGTAGATGAACTTAGAAAGAACTTCAATAGCATAAAAAAGACATGAAAACCATAAAAAAGAGCCAGTCAGAAATGAAAAATATACTAACTGAAATGAAGACTAATTTACAGGCAATCAACAGTAGACTAGATGAAACCAAGAATAAAAATAGAGACTTGGAATATGAGAAACCAAAAAACACCCAATCAAAACAAAAAAAAAGAAAAAGACTTCAAAAGAATGAGGATAGTGTAAGGAGCCTCTGGGATAACTTCAAGAGTACCGACATTCTTGCCATAGGGTGCCAGAAAGAGAAGCGAGAATAAGAATTTGAAAATCTATTTGAAAAATAATGATAGAAAACTTCCTTAATCTAGTGAAGGAAATAGACACACAAGTCTAAGAAATAGAGTCCCAAACAAGATATACCCAAAGATACATCATCATTAAAATGCAAAGGTTAAAAACAAAGAGAAGATTTTTTTTTTACATTTTTTATTAAATTTACTGGGGTAACATTGGTTAATAGGATCATATAGGTTTCAAGTGTACATTTCTATGATACAAGATTGCACTATGAGCCCACCACCCAAAGTCAAACCATCTTCAGTCACCATATATTAGGCCCCCTCCAATTCCCAGTGGCTAGAGTATGGGCCCATGTACTGAAGGGTTGAGAATAAATCTGGGGTCCAGGTTTGAACCACAGACCCCTAGTTGGGGCACACCTGAGAGGCAACCAATGGATATGTCTCTCTCACATCAATGCCTCTTTTTCTTTCTCTCTTCTGCCCTTCAACTCTCTCTAAATATTAATGGGAAAATATCAGGTAAAGATGAACAAAAAGTAATAATAATAATAATGGAGCTAATTGTCTTTAATAGACAGCAATTCATGACAACATTGTTAAAATCCCAGCACCATTTAATCTCTTTGTTAAGTTTTTCACATGGGAGATCTGCATAACAATGATTGTCATTTTTCCAATTCAAACATTGCTTAGATTATCTTTTGGCCAAGAGGGAATAAGTCAGTAGTCAATACTCTGAAACCTTAAACCCATGCTATCAACAAAGATAGTAGATACTAATTGTTGGAAGAACAAAAACATTTTCAGTGAAGAATAAATTATTTTCCTAAAAATACAATTGAGAGCAAACAAAAGTGCAATGCCAATTTTTGAAGTAAACAAATTTACATTATACTCTATGTTGTTGGCTCTGTTACAATTTAAATCTTTTTTTTTCTAACCCACGATCTTCTTTATCTGAGTAACCTAAGCTTTAAGAATGAAAGAGACAGCCCTAGCTGGTTTGGCTCAGTGAAGAGAGCATCAGCCTATGGACCTAAGGGTCCTAGTTTCAATTCTGGTCAAGAGTACATGCCTGGATTGTGGGCTCCGTCCAGTGGTACAGGAGGCAGCCAATCAATGATTCCCTCTCATCATTGATGTTTCTTTTTCTCTCTTCTTCTCCCTTCCTCTCTGAAGTAAATAAAAATATATTAAAAAAAAAAAAGAATGAAAGGACAGATTTCCTTTTCTGGCACTTTGGGAGTTGGAAAACCTGAAGATGCTTATGCTATAAAACTAAAGGAAATAAGGCAAGAGGAATCAACAGTGGCCAAAAATTACTGAGAAACTTAAACTAAAAATATAAGAATAAGGTGAAAATACTAGACAGTTCTTCTAATGTTTTGTATGGTGTTTGTTTTATTTTTAATTTGTCTTTATTGTAGAAAGTATTCCAGATGTCCCCTTTTATACATTTAGGGTCATTTCTATAGTTTGTGCTGCATGTCTTTACAATCATCAAAAGGTTAGATTCTTAATCACCACATGGGTAATGAATAAGGCCTAAGCCCTTTTGGGAAAAAAGGTGATAGAATTGAAGTTCCTGAATCAAGAAAGATTCCAGAAGGTTTTAACCATCTGCAAATGGTACACTGGAAAAACAAAATGCCACCCAAATGGAAGACTGTGTATATTTGCCTAGGCTTGGGATAGAAAAATAATTATCTCCCCCCCAAAAAATGTATCATAGTGAGTCTATTCCATTGTCCAGAGATGTCTGACGAAAAAATCTAGCAACAACAAAAAATGTTCTGCCAAGCTGGAAATAGACTGGGCAGTAAGAGATTAAAAATTGCTCTGGAGGTTGTACAAGATCTCCACCAATAGTTCCCACTTAAGATGAGTTCACAATTCAAAATTTACAAATAAATAAAGAAACCACACTGAAAATCTTTTAATCAAAGGATGGCAGAACTTCAGATAGTAAAAGTATGGGAGACAAGAACCAAGTATGCTGAAATTAAGACAAAATAAAAATTGAGCACATGAAAAAATAATAAAATAGATTTGAAAAAGAATAAAATTCAAGTTATATAAATAAAATATAGTCATTTAAATTAATGGAAATGTTAATTAAGGTTAAGCATATCAGACATAGCTGAAAAGAATAATAAGAGAGAACTGAAATCTAAGAAAATTACATAGAAGATAAAACAAAGAATAAAGGATGTGAAAAATATAAAAAAGAAGTCAAGAAACTAGGAAGGTAGAATTAGAACATCCAACATATTTCCTTTTTTTAAATTTCTAATTGTTTTTAAAAAGAATTTATAACATTGTCAGCCCTATAATATGGCATTAATAGTGTCTAGCTTAAAACTGCTTGCAGGTTAAAGGCACTGTGATACTCTGCATTTTATTTTCTTTAATTTTTTTATTATTTTAATTTTTTTATTGATTAAGGTATTACATATGTGTCCTCATCCCCCCATTATCACACCCCACTCATACTCTCATCCCCCTGTTGTCTCTGTCCATTGGTTAGGCTTATATACATGCATACAAATTCTTTGGTTAATATCTTCCCTTTACCCCCACCCTCCCCTAACTTCCCTCTGAGGTTTGACAGTCTGATCAATGCTTCTCTGTCTCTGGTGGATTAAAAAACTGTGGTACATCTACACAATGGAATACTATGCTGCCGTAAAAAAGAAGGAATTCTTACCATTTGCAATAACATGGATAGAACTGGAGAACATTATGCTAGGTGAAATAAGCCAGTCAAAGAAAGATAAATATCACATGACCTCACTTATTTATGAAATATAATGATCCAACATATTTCTAATATGATTTCCAGAAAAAGAAAATGAAAATAATATAGAAAAAATAATATTCAGAGATAATACATTAAATTTCCCCAGAATTGATAATAACCTGATCCCTCAAGAAGTAAAACAAACTAGTAAAATTCATTCATTCCCAGCATAAAAAATTCCATTCAATAAGTTTACAAAAATAATTTAATTGTATTAAAAAATAAAATAAAATGAGATCCCTATCCCACACAATTTGCAAAATTCTATTGCATATATATATAAAGCAAAATGTTTAGAAATAGCTAGGTATGAAAAATTTTATTAAACAAAATACTTTAACAAATTATTTGCTAGTTATAAGATAACATTTAAAAATCAAAAGCCATAGACTAGGAGAAGAAAAATATTAGTGACTAATATTATAGAGAACTCCTATAAATCACTAGGAAGATAAATAACTTCCCAGCTGGCATGGCTCAGTGGCTGAGAGTTGACCTACAAACCAGAAGGTCACGGTTTGATTCTAGGTGGGGCACATGCCCAGGTTGCAGGCTTGAACCCCAATGTGGGGCATGAGGAGGCAGCTGATGATTCTCTCTCATCATTGATGTCTCTCTCTCTAAATCAATCTCTCTCTCTCTCCCCCCCTTCCTCTCTAAAATCAATAAGAATATATTTTAAAAAAGAATATAAATAACCTTTAAAAATGAATAGAAACATATAACATAATTATCAGAGTAAGAAATCTGAATGACCAATAAACATAAAAGGTTGCTGGACTTCAGTAGCAATTGGAGAAATGCCTATTAAAACAATAAGGTATGCTATTTCATACTCATCAGTTTGACAGAAATGAAAAATTCTGATGAAGGGTATCAGTGAGAAAGTGGAGCAATAGGAGCACTCTTAGGGAAAAATGTAAAAGGCATCTTCTGGCACAACTACTTTAGAGGACAATTTAGCCATAGCTAGTCTTAGTAAAGATGTATGTACCCTATGACCCAGCAATTTCACTTCTACACACATATCGTTAAAAAGATTCTTGCATAAGAGATATGGAAAAATGTTAAAGAATGTGTAATACAATATTCTTTTAAAACTGAAAAACTGGAAACAACCAACCAGTAGAACAGCTGAAATTTTTTTGGACTATTCACCTAATAAAAATACAAACATCAGCGAAAGTGAACAAAATAGAGCTACATCTGTCAACATGGTTAAATGTCAAAAATATATTGTTAAAAAAACAAAAACGTTTTTGAAAAAGGATATATGCAGTATGATACAATCTATATACAAATTAAAGATATGCTAAAAAATACCATAATTTTAAGGCTATATATCTATACCAATAAAAAAGAAACAGGGAAATTGACCTTTTCTCCACTATGCCCACCAACCAATCAAAGCAAGTATGTAAATTAATCCAACAAAGATGGCAGTTAATTTGCATATGCAGTTACCGAGCCGCCTGTCTTCTGGGAACATCCTTGGGACCCAGGCCACTCCTAGCTTGTGGGTCCACGCTTAGGCCCTGAGCAGCAAGGGTCCCAGAATGACCCCCAGCCACTCCAGGCCTATCAGAGTAGGCCCCCAGCTGCTTGCGTGTACATTGGCACCAGGCAGCAGTCCGGGTCCATGTCCCCAGCCCGGCGCCCATGATGCAGGGCTAGCTGCCAGCCTTGGAGACTTGTAGGGACCCTGGCAGTCACCACTGCACATAGTCCAGAGTTCCCCGCGTGCCCTCCAGCCGGGTGCTCAGGACATAGGGCCGGCTGCTGGCCTTGGGAGCAAGCCCCACCCCCCAGGTGGCGGGGACATGCCCCTAGCTCAGTGGACACAATGCAGGGGGTCTTCTGCCGCATATATTTTTTTCAAAATATATTTTATTGATTTTTTTTACAGAGAATAGGGAAGAGGAATAGACAGAAACATCAAGAGAGAAACATCAATTAGCTGCCTCCTGTACACGCCCACTGGGGATGTGCGTTCACTGATCCAAGCCACTTCCAGCGTAAATACCTTTTCTGACTGCTCATTAGCTAAGCTCCCTGTACATTGCCACTTGCAGTGATCTTGGTAACTTGGGTAATAAGAATCCAAGAAGATGATCTAGGATATTTCCAACACACTCCTGGAGAAAAAACTGAAGGTCCACTGCTGGAGCGGCTAAGAAATGTCATATCTTGCCCTAGCCAGTTTGGCTCAATGGATAGATCCTTATCCTGCTGACCCCAGGGTCAGGGTTCGATTCTGATCAAGGGCATGTACTTAGGTTACAGGCTCCTCCCTGGCTAGAGCTCAGGTCAGGGCTCATGCAGTAGGCAACCAATCAATGTGTCCCTCTCACATTGATGTTTCTCTCTGTCTCTCCTTCTCTCTTCCACACTCTCTAAAAATCAATGGAAACATATCCTCAGGTAAAGATTTAAAAAAAAGGAAGAAAGAAATGTCATATTCTATGAAAGACATATTTTGAAAATACCTAAAGAAAGTTGTCATTTTTTTCACTGAAGGAACTAGAGTCCATGTTGATGAAAACACCTTGGTGGCTGTGGTGACTGGAAGTGGCTGCAGCAGTGGGGTAATGTGGCTGGCGTCTTCCCTTGATCAGCCCAGTCACCTCCCACAGAGGGTGGCCACACTGAGGCTTAGGGCCTAAGCCATAGTAGGACAACCTCTGAGGGCTCCCAGTATGTGAGAGGAAGCAGGCTGGGCAGAGGGAAACCCCCTCTGTGCACAAATTTCATGCACCGGGTCACTAGTGTATATGATAAAAGTGTAAAAACTGAGAAGGATAGGGGTGAGGGGATCACAATAGGGTTTTATGGGGACTTCAATTATGTTAATGATCTTATTACACCAGGTAACTAGTATACTAAATATTCATTATATTGTCATCTATATATTATATAGATCTATGATATTTCATAATTTAAACAAGTAACTAAAAAAGAGATATACAGGCCCACACTCTTTAAAATAAAACCTTGAAACAATTTCTGAGTTGTGCTGGGAAATAAGCTGGTTTCCATTCCTAGGCCTTGTGAAGCTCTCAGGAAAAGAGAAGAAGGCACATCTGAGACAGCTTGACTAGTAAACAAGCCCTTACTACCTTTAAGTCATTTTACATGTGAAATATTTTATATTTTGGAATCCCCATTAAAGCTCCCAGACAGTAATCAAGCCTAATAAACCGAGGTGAAGGCATCAATTGCATTAAAAAAATGTCTTGTTTTGATATAACTTAAATCTCCTAGGTTCCCAAACCAGAATGATAAAATGGAAATAGGACATTTTAAACAAATTTACTCAAGAGTACCTATGATCTTCTCTCACAAACAAGGGGACCATATTTATCCAATACAATATGCAATATATTTATGTATATAGGTTTCTCCTCTTTTCATCTCAAAAGCATTTGAAACAGCTGAACCTCTATCCTATATAATAAAAGACTAATAAGTTAAGTGTCTGGTCATCCAGTCATCCATTCAACCAATCAAAGCATAATATGCTAATGGATGCTAAGGCTGTTCAACTGCTTCTATGACATGTACTGACCACCAGGGGGAAGATGTTCCAACTGATAGGTTAGCTTGCTGGTTGGGACTGAGTGAAAAGGTCTGACATGCCCTGGAACCCTCTCATGGTCCCTCCCTGCTGGCCAACCGCCTGCAAAGGTCGGGAGAGATTAGACCAGAGGGAATGAAACCCCAAGGAAAGTCAACTGTAATAGTAGTTTCCCAATCAGAAGAGCCAATATCTTTTTAAGATTGTTATTGAGTAACAATCTTAACAATAACAAGGGTTTCTGTCTAATTGCTTTTGTGATAAGTATGTAAGAAACATACTAGCAGCCCTGGAATTAGTCAACTTCTTCTTAAGTGGAGTCACATCAATCAAATAAGACATTATAGCTTGTAGGTGTTTAGAGATCGGCCCAGCACCTTCATTTTACATAAGAAGGAAATGGAGTTCTGGGGAGCTAGGATTTGCCCAGTTATAGTAAGACCATAAAGCCATCAATGAGGCTGCTGATAGTTTTAATTGATTCCTCCCAGCTCCCAGCTTTCCCCACCCATGCAGGCCCAAACATGATATGATATGGCTATTAGAAGACACTCACCTGCAGGCTGTACCAGCCAAATGACAGAGGCACAAACAAGAATCAGTAACCATGGCAACATTTTTATATATAAATCTAGAGGAAGCTTTGTGATTCCTTGCTTAGAGAGGTCCGTTAAAAAAAAGTTATCTGTCCACACAGGCTTAACCAAGTAAACAACATGCTTTTTCCTCCTAGGAGGAAAAGTTGAGAGCATGGAAGAGAAGGAGAGCCCCTGAATCGTGGGAGGAAGTGGCTTCCTTCACAGGCTGCCCAAGCTGGAGCTTGTGCTGAGATGTGACAACCATGGGAAAGCAAACACTGAGTTCCACTAAAGGGAATTCTGAGGATTGCCCCCGCTACCCTGCCACTCACTGGGAGATACTGTCCCCACTGGCAGTGCCCTCCTGAGCAAATAGAATCCATCTCAGTCATGATGTGCTCCTCCTGGGCAGCTTTTTCCCCACAAATGCTAACGGATCTGCCTCTTCATTGCCAAATTTACCTAGTTGAATCACCTCCGCTTCTTTTTTTTTTTTTTTAACTCTGCTGTTAGCTTCAGGGAAGATGGCTTATTCCATTTTCTCTTCTAGGTAAAAAAATATGTTACCTTAATTGGGGCTTACTCTGTGACAGGCATAGTTCTAAGGGCTGTACATTAATTAAGATTTAATCCTCATAACTACTGTATAAGGTAGCCACTACTATTATCCCCATTTTACAGATGAGCAAACTGAGACACAGAAGATTATAGTCACATATATATATAAATTTATATTAATAGTACATTCAGGTGGTCAGGGAGTTTAGTTACCCTGTTCATTGTGTAACCCCAAACAATCTAAATATAAAAAAGCTTAAGCAACCATTATGACCAAACAACCAGATCAACCAGAATGACCGGTTGATCAGTCACTGTGATCTTCACTGACCACCAAGAAGGAGACACTCAATGCAGGAACTGGCTCCTGGTGGTCAGTATGCTCCCACAGCCAAACTCCCACAGCCGACCAACCTCCCTTAGTCCCTTCTCATGGCCAGTCAACCTCCTGCAGTCCTTCCCCCTGGCTGGCCAACCTCCTGCAGTCACTCTCCCCAACCCAGCCATCCAACGTCCTGTGGTCCCTCCATTTGGCTGGTAGGCCCCAATCTGCCCAGGCCTTATTGGGATTGAGCGAGACAGCAGCCCTGATCGACTCTGATTGCTGGCTAGGCCTAAGGACCCCATGCATGCACAAATTTGTGCCCTCTGGTGTCCTAATATTTGTGATTTCTTTCAGATGACTTGGAAAAATATAGTGCCACCATTGGCCTATAAAAAAACTATATAGCCCTAGCTTGTTTTGCTCAGTGGATAGAGTATCAGCCTGGAGCCCAAAGTGTCCCAGGTTCTATTCCAGTCAAGGCACATGCCAGGGTTGCAGGCTCTATCCCCAGTAGGGGGCATTCAGGAGGCAACCAATCAATGATTTTCATCATTGATGTTTCTATCTCTCTCTCTCTTCTTCTCTTAAATGAATACAAATATATTTAAAACAAACAAACAAACAAACAAAACTATATATTAGAAGCTGTGAATGGTTCTCTAATCTTACAAGAATAACTGTTAAATTTCACCCTACATGGGTTGACTTTGGCGAAAATTTGAGTTATCTTAGTACTATAGAACTAGAGGCCCAGTGCATGAAATTCATGCATCAGGTGAGGGGCATGTCCCTCAGCCTAGCCTTCACCCTCTCCAATCTGGGACTCCTCAAGAGATGTCTGATTGCCCATTTATGCCCCATCCCAGTTGGACATTCTTCTCACAATCAAGAACTGCTGGCTCCCAACCACTCGACTGCCTGTTTAACCATCCCCTAACCACCCCCTTGTCAGCCTGATTGTCCATAACTGCCCATCCTGCCAGCCTGGTCATCCCCAACTGCCCTCTCATGCTGGCCTGGCCCCTCTAACTTTCTGCTTTACCAGCCTAGTCACCCCTAACTGTCCTCCCTTGCCAGCCTGGGTGCCCCTAACTGCCCTCTCCTATTGGCCTGATTGCCCCTAACTGCCCACCCTGCCAGCCTGGTCACCCCTAACTGTCCTCTCTTGCTGGCCTGGTCATCCCTAACTGCCCTCCCCTGCTGGTCTGGTTCCCCTCAACTGCCCTCCCCTACAGGCCTGGTTGCCCCCAACTACTCTCCCCTGCTGACTTGGTCATCCCTAACTGCTCTCCCCTGCAGGTCTGGATTCCCCACAACTGTCCTCCCCTGCCAGCCATTTTATGGCATTCATCTGTGTCCACATGGCTGCAGCCATCCTGTGTGCTGGAGTGATGGTCTATTTGCATATCACCTCTTTATTATATAGGATAAGAAGAATATGCCTTCACAGTCTTTATACTTACACTCAGGGAGAATCTCTAGCATTTTTGGAGACTTAGCTAAAATAAGCTTGAGACAAAATAAATACCCATAAATCATTTTCAAAACCTATTTTAATCTATAGAAATCATGTAATGTCAGAAATATCATTTTCTCTTATATACTATGCAACAGATGTAATGTGTTATATTCTGTCTGGTTCCAAAAAGAATTTGAGCCATATTAGCTTCACGTTTAATATGCTATTTATTCTCTTGGCTCAACTGGCTAAATATTTGAGAGTTTAGCAATAAATCAACTAAGATTCTTTTTAGTCATGTTTTAGAAAAAAAATCTAAAATTATCTCCACTGAAACTTTAAATCAAAAATAAAATAATGAGTTCATAGCAGAAGTGAAATAACATTTTATAGTATCTGTTATATGAATGGACTGGCTTATATGAATCAATAAATCAATTATTTGGGGTTAGTTCTCTAAGCATTTCAAAGACTTAAATATAATAGAGCTGATTTCCTTGGTGTTAAGTGTTAAGAACTTTAGCTCATCAGTTCTGAAGCTCAAACCAAGGCTGAAAGTCGTGCAAGCAATGCTTTTAACACCACTTTCACCACCCCACGTATCACATACACACAAGCAAAAGAGAAGTAGCCCAATCCAGCTTGATAAATCACAGAAAAATCGGTTCTTATGTAAGAGGCAGTGCACATCTCACCCAGTTACATAATTAAGCATATTTGGCAGGAGAATCCTGCCAAGACAGGAATATCCTGCTTGTTTGTAAGTGTTCCAAAAGAAGTAGAGATGGCAAAAACCATCAAGAGACACCAATTCAACATATTCAAAACCATAGAGCAACTTTTCAATGGATTATGTCTGAATAAATAACCCACCAATTTGCATGGTGGGCTACTATAAACAAAAGACTATAAGCTGATTGTCTTAAACAAAAGACACCTATTTTCTCACAGTTCTGGAGACTGGAAGTCTGAGATCGATGCATCAGCATGATGAGGGTCTTCTTCCTGGCTTGAGGATGGCCACCATCTCATAGTGGGCTCACCTGGCCTTTTCTGTGTGCATGCACATGGAGAAAGAGAGAGATTACTTTCTCTTCCTCTTCTTATAAGGACACCAGTCCCATCATGAGGGTCCCACCTTCATAACCTGATCAAAAGCTAATTATCTCCTGCAGACCTCACCTCCAAATACCATCATATGGGGTTGAGGCTCCAACATATAAACTTGGGTGGGACACAAACTTTCAATTCTTAACAGGTGCTATATTAGGCAAGGCATTAACTCTCATGATATCATTCATGTGTCTTTTTTCTTCTGAAAGCAATCTTTTAAAAAAGTGATTCTTTACTTGTTGCCTCTCATATTTTGCCCTCTACAGTTGGGGGGGGGGGGGGCTTACACCCTTAAACAAAATACTAAAGGTTTTCTTTCCAGAGACTAAAAGGTTTTAAAAAACGAAAGGTTTTCAAATCTAATTTGCCATTTATCAGCCTTCATCTTACCTGATCTCTTTGCAGTGTACTAGTATGACACTGTCCTGACCTTCCCTTTCCAAACTCTTTCATCCACCAATATAACAGGGTTATGAAACAGACCAACTGTGTTCAAGATTGGGCCCTTGAAGATTACAAGTTACTTAACCTTTCTGAATCTCAGTTTCCATCCTTATCAATAAAAATAAAGATATTTCTGCCTTCCTAAGGAGACTTTTGTGAATCAAATAAAATGAGGCAGCCCTGGTTAGTTTGGCTCAGTGGATAGAGTGTTGGCCTGCAGACTGAAGGGTCCTAGGTTCAATTCCAGTCGAGGGCATGTACCTTGGTTTCGGGCACATCCCCGGTAGGGGGTGTGCAGGAGGCAGCTGATCAATGTTTCCCTCTCATTGATGTTTCTAGTTCTTTATCCTTCTCCCTCCCTCTCTGTAAAAAATAAAATAATAAAATGAGGCAATGAAGGCATCTATCACTAGGTCATCAATAAGTTATTAGTTTTTCTTCTCTCAGCAGCCCTGTTTTTGCTCTACAGTTTCTATTTGTCTTTAGCACACCTTCCTATGGACTGCTAAAAAACTTGCCCAAACCTAAACTACAAACTTTTCTATCCCTGCCTCCTGTCCAATAGCTGATTTCAGGCTAATGGCATCAGCCATTTCCCCATCACCTGGGCCAGACTTCTAAAAGTCATGAAATAAGACCAAAGGACTTAGAATGAAAATATCAATGATAGATATTTTAATATAAAATATTATATTAAATAATATAACCTCATCTGGGGCTATTGGCCACACAAACATTTCAGTATCCAGTTACACCTGTGAAGAGCATCTGTCTGAATGATTAAACCAGTGGTTCTTCAAGTGGGATCTCCAGACAAAAAGCATCAGCATCACCAAAAAAATCTTATTATAAAAGCAGATTCTTGCTCCCTCCCCAAACCTACTGAATCAGAAACTCAGAGTAGAACCAAGTATGTTAAAGGCAACTAGGATGCAAGCTAATGTTGGAGATGTAGTGGTATAAACAACCTGCAATCTTGGGCCTTTGTAAGAATTTATTAAAGAGATGTTATCTTGCTATGTTTTGCTCCATTATAAAGATCTCTGATGGGATTTTGGTAATATAAACATTAAATATATTTTTACCCTGGCTAGGTGGCTCTGTTGATTAGAGCATCATCCTGTATACCAAAAGTGGTGGATTCGATTTCTGGTCAGGGCACATACCTAGGTGTGAGGTTCAGTTCTCCTGAAGGGGCATGTATGGAGGCAACTGATCAATGTTTCTCCTTCACAAAGAGGTTTCTCTCTCTCTTCCCCGCTCTCTCCCTTCTACTCTATAGAATTCAATGGAAGCATTATCCTCAGGTGAGGATTTAAAAAAAACTAAAAATATTTTTATTACATATCTATGAACACAAAATATGTATTTAGAAAAAGACTGAAGAGGTACTTAGCTTAAGTCTGTGAGAAAGGCATTCTTAAGAAACAAAAGCTAACTTACAGAGCAAATTTGACTTTGTTAAACAATAACATTATAAAACTAACTTTAGGAACAGGAAGGTTGAATTTGTTTTTACATTAAGTTGAAACACTTCCTCCCCACAATCTAACTATGCAATACATGTCATCAGTGACATTTTCAGATGCTTGTAAATGCAGAGGGAAAACTTAACTACTTAAATATAATAAATTAATTGCTGTCTACAAAGATATTGGCTAAAATAATTGGCCCATAAAAATACCTTTTGAGACTCAGGAAATCTCAGATCTACTTTCTCTAGTAGAGCAAGGAAGCATTAATAAGATAGATTTAAACTAAAGAAGTGCAGGTTCAATCAGAAGATAACAGATCATACAAAAAGCACCCAAGCAAGGAGACAGAACCTCCCAACTGCAGTGAACTCCACTTCTGACTGCACTGAACCCCAGTTTCAGGCGAGATCCTGGGTACCCAAACTCATACGGGTCCCTGGGGCACACAGGAACCAGAAAGACAGAGGTCTGGAGGTGTGCACGTGCGCACAGAGAAGGCTGCAGTGATTACCGAGGGATGCTTGAAACCCAAGGGCCATGTAGGGCAGGACTGACTGGAAGCCAAGGCTGTCTGCTCATCCCTGAGACTCCACCGTATTCAAGCTCAACAGAAAGGCTTTTGCAATTTTGCAAGTCTTGTATCATAAGGCTGACTCCAGCACAGAAGTTCTCCTGGTATAGCGGAGACAAAGGAACAGATCACAAATGAAAGAAATTAAACATACACTGACTGAAATAAAAAATATTGTACAGAGACCTATCAGCAGACTAGAGGAATGCAAAAATCAAGTCAAAGATTTGATATACAAAGAAGCATAAACACTCCACTGGGAAAGCAAAAAGAAAAAAGAATCCAAAAAATTTTGAAGATAGTGTAAGGAGCATCTGGGACAACTTTAAGTAAATCAATATCAGAATTATGGGGGTGCCAGAAGAAAAGAGAGAGCAAGACACTGAAAACCTATTTGAAAAAATAATGACTGAAAACTTCCCACATCTGGTGAAAAAAATAGAGTACAAGTCCAGGAAGTGCACAGAACCTTAAATAAAAGGAATCCAAAGAGGACCACACCAAGAGCAAAAGACAACGAGAGAAAAACAGTTAATTACCTACAAGGGAGCACCCATACGATTGTCAGCTGATTTCTCAACAGAAACTATGCAGGCCAGATGGAAATGGCAAGAAATATTCAAAGTGATGAATAGCAAGAACCTATCATTTAGATTACTCTATCCAGCAAAGCTATCATTCAGAATTGAAGGTCAAATAAGGAGCTTCACAGATAAGAAAAAGCTAAAGGAGTTCATCACCACCAAACCAGTATTATATGAAATGCTGGAAGGTACTCTTTAAGAAGAGGAAGAATAAGAAAAAGATAAAGATAAAAATTATGAACAACAAATACATATCTATGAACAAGTGAATCTAAAAATCAAGTGAATAAAAAATCTGATAAACAGAATAAACTGGTGAATACACTAGAATCAGGAGCATAGAAAGTGAATGGACTGACAATTCTCTGGGGGGAAAGGATGAGGCGGGTGTAGGGAGAGAATGAACAAAAATCATACACCTATGGATGAGGACAATGGGAGGAGAGATAAGAACAGAGGGAGGGATGGGGGCCAGGTAGAGGGGAGCTATGGGGGAAAAAAGAGAAACAAATGTAATAATCTGAACAATAAAGATTTATTTAAAAAACAAAAGAGTAGAAGATTAAAAAAAAAAAACACCCAATCAGCAGCATCACTGAAGGCATCACAGACATAATTGTGTGGGGAGCTACTAATCACAGAACCTCCCCGACTCTGCAAATCCTGTAAGCAGGAGTCAACAATGAAGAGCATCAGCAATGAAATCAGACAGCTATACTTGGCCACCTATTGTTTATGAAGGTTTGCTCTCAAGGGATTAATAGCTCACTAAAAATCAAACACCTACAGAAAATTTTACCTTTTAAAGGTGATTCAGTTAAGTTATTGCCACATACAGGTTATAAAACACACAGTGCAAAGTAAATTAAGTCCATACTTCTGAAAAGGTACCATTGTCTGCTACAATTCACTCACTTTCTGTTGCTACTAAATTTAAGTTACTGACCAGATGCCAGATACATTTTAACTGCATTTACTTACTGGTTATGTTGGCTCTGTCAAGCCTTTCTAGTTGTATTTACTGGTCATTTAATTTTGTCTCAAGTATCAACCAGACCATTACACTTATTTTCCCACCATTCCTCATGAAAGCTGTAATTTCCATGGAGTATAATTTCCCTTAGTTTTGGGAATACTGAGAAGGAAACATCACATGTAGAGTAACTCAGAATTTCTACTGCCCTTGGTCCCTGAAGTGGCTGATTTCCTCCCAGCATTTTCCATGGAACCAAAACTGCTAATTTGCTGGAAAGGCCCTGGAATCCTTTTCTTCAGAGTTCAGATTATAGGTACTTCTGGTGTGAAAAACAGAAAAACCTCTTCCCTCACCTCAGCTTGCTTTCCAAGGTTCATGCTCCAGGATTGGCCACCTTTAGGATGACTGACAGCATGATATCTATTTATTTCATGAAAAATCATAACCTCAACAAAGATATCTGATTTTCCATATGTTCCTATAAAATAAAATCAACTAATAATGTCACTTATATGTGGAATCTAATGAACAAAATAAAATGAAAACAAAGTAGGTCCAGAGACAAAGAAGCATGGGTAGACTGATGAATCTCAGAGGGAAGGGAGGAAGAAGAGTATGAGAATCGATTAACCAAAGAATTTCTATGTATAACTCATGGACACTCATGTGGTGAAGGCAGGGTGGGAAGGAGGAGCAGAATGGAGGCAGTCAATGAAGGGGGTGGGGAGGAGGACATCTGTAGTACTTTCAACAATAAAAATAATTTTTTTAATCAACCAATAGTTGATCATCAACCCATAGTTTCACTTTAACATCAGCACAGAGGATGCACCATCAATTGCCCAATGCAGGTCAGACTATAAATCGTACTTCAGTTTATTTTCAATTTTATCTCATCAAGGATTCAAAGTCTATTAGAGTTCAACATTGCACAGCATTCTGTTATTTGTAAGTTTAAAATAGTCTGAAAGAATGTGTACAAATTTTTAGCAGTTGTATCATCTGGCTGGTGAATTATAGGCATTTTTATGTCTTTTTTATATATACATATTTTATTGATTTTTCACAGAGAGGAAGGAAGAGAAATAGAGAGTTAGAAACATCGATGAGAGAGAAACATTGGTCAGCTGCCTCCTGCATACCCTCTACTGGGGATGTGTCTGCAAACAAGGTACATGCCCTTCACCAGAATTGAACCAGGGACCTTTCAGTCTGCAGGCCAATGCTCTATCCACTGAGCCAAACCGGTTTTGGCCATTTTTTATGTCTTACTTTTATATATCTGTATTTTTTTAATCTTTTTACAATGAATAGTCATTTAGAAATAATAAAAATTATAAAAGAAAATAATATCTGAAAGAAAAAATTATTCTCTTGGCTTTACATAGGATAGTCTGAAGATGGTTAATGTGGGAAACAGGGTTAACAATAGAGAAAGAATGGGGACCTGAACTAAGACAGCCATGCAAGAGAATGGGATCATGAAAATGAAGGGAATGATGGCAACCACTCTCACTTCCTGTGAGCAAGATACTTATTTTACCCATGTTATCTGGACTCATCCAACAATCCTGCATGGAGGACATTGTGATGCTCCTTATAGAGAAGGAAACCAGCATTCCTAGGAGATGAGAAATTACCCAGTGTCACACAACTATTACGCCAAACTTGGCCTTTCTGACTCTGAATTCCATGTCTGTCTTCACTGCCATGCTGCTTTATTAGAATGCATTGTAAGTGACTACATCTGTCAACTAGCATAGATCAAGATGGAATCTAGAATCTTGGCATGGTTCTTCAAACAATAGAATGAAAGAATAGCCAGCTGGGTCTTTTTGGTATAGTTACTCCACCTATTCCAGCCCCTCTCTCAGGAGCCATGTCTTCCCAATCCAGCAATTTTCACCACTTCCTAGACTAATGCCCTGTTCTTTTTGGTTGATATGCATAGACTCCAGTTGTATATTGTCCCTGCAAATGACTGAGTAAGCCAGTTAAACATTTACACACATACACACACATACACACATATATAGTATAAAACATTCACAGGAAACACCTCTAATTTCCTAAAAATGATGTATTTTGGGGAAAATAGCTTTACTTTCTGACTTAAAAGATAAGAGTAATTAAAAATTAAATTACAATTACTTTAAAGATCAATAATAATTAAACCATCAAAAAAATATCAAAAGTACTTGATGTGTCAAGTACGAATAGAGACAAATACCTGCAAATGATTGAACAACAGAGCAGCAGTTAGAAATCATAAAGTTTGGTTACATAAAAGAAGCCAAGATCTTTAGACTTAGGCATCATAGCTATTTTATAGAGCATAAAAAAATTAATAAAACATTATGCTGGAAATAAAAAAGGTTTCTTGCCTGGTTTCTTAGACATTCTTGAAATTTCTTCATAATTGGCAAATTACAATGCAAGAAAAAGCTCTGAAGTTATTTATCTTTTAAGAGAGAGAAAATTTCCACTGAGGCAGTGGGGCTTACCGTGGATGTGAAAGACTTGAGGGGGGAGGGTGTCAATTGGGGAAAAATGAGACATATGTAAAACTCTAGACAATAAAAAAAAAAACCTACACCAAAACAAAAAAGAGAGAGAAAAAATTTCAACATAAAGAAATCATGTAAAAAGTAAATTTCAGACTATTTTTTTTAGAGAATAAAACATTCTGAATGTAAATGTGGTTATTTTTAGCCAGAAGTACAAAAGCTGAATGCAAGATATTTAATTATCTTGCTCCCTCATACTGATGAATGCCAGTTTTCTTGACTACTCTTTAATAAGATTGATATGGGTGATTTCCAGGTTTATGATAGAGATTACAAATAAGACCATTGATTTTACTAACATCAGAGGAAAATGACTTAAAAATTGATTAAGAATCCTTACTTTCTGGTTCATTTAATTATTTCCCGTATAGAAGTCATATAGTTACAAGGCATATAGTTTTAAAATATATTTTATTGATGTTTTTACATAGAGGAAGGGAGAGAGATAGAAATTCAGAAACATCAATGAGAGAGAGACATCGATCAGCCGCCTCCTGCACACCCTACAGTGGAGATGTGCCCGCAAGCAAGGTACATGCCCCCAACTGGAATCAAACCTGGGACCCTTCAGTCCACAAGCTGACGATCTATCCACTGAGCCAAACCGGTCTTGGCCATGTATAGTTTTTAAAAGAAATTAAATTATTAGCCCAGGAACCAGGCTCCTAAATAAATGTGAATGTGTCTCTGGCTAATGAAGGTATGAGAGTGAGACTTTCAAAAACCAGAGATATTGAAACACCAAATAAACTTGGCTCCAAGGCCACAATATAGTGTTGTTGCTTCTTTTTTCAAGAATTTTTTTTATCATCAATGAATCAACAAACAAGTGTTGGCAAGGATGTGGAGAAAAGGAAAACCTCATGAATCACTGTTGGGAATGTAAATTGGTACAGCCACTGTGGAAAGCAGAATGAAGTCACCTCAAAAAATTAAAAATAACACTGCCTTATGACCCAGCAATTCCACTTCTGAAATATATCCAGAATAACCCAAAACACTAATTTGAAAGAATATATGCTCCCCTTTGTTCATTGCAGTATTATTTACAATAGCCAAAATTTGGAAGCAGCACAAGTACCCATGAACAGATGAGCAGATAAAAAAGCTGAGATACAGGGAGAAACCAAGATGGCTGCATAGGTAAACACCTCCACTGCTGCCTCACACAATGATTTCAAAACTACAACTAAAAGACAGAACAGACATTATCCAGAGCCACAGAAAAGCTGGCTGAGTGGAAATTCTACAACTAGAAGGAAAGAGAGGGGCTCACAGAGACCCAAAGAAGCTGCAAAAAGCTGAGGTACAGAGACGCGCTTGTGGAGAGAGCGGGTGCCAGAGAACCTGGCTGGCTTTCTCTGGCGGGAGGGAGACGGAGACCCTCAACGGCATTGAACCCCTTATCCTATGACACTAAACCCCAGATCCAGCCGAAACTCATATGGGGGGAGTTTGGACTGTGAAAAGGGAGAAGTGCACAGAAATTTAGGGGAGTCGCAAAATATCAGAAATCTGGTGATGAGCATGGCACTGTGCGCAGAGGACTGACTGCTGATAGTGCCGCGGGCTTTGACGAGTGGGCGGGAGACAGACCCTCCCAACTGCATCACTTATAACTCCACTAAACCCTGGTTTCAGGCAAAACCCTGGGGACCCAGACTCATATGGTCCCGGAGTGCGGGAGAGCCAGAAAGGCAGCAGTCCAGAGGCACCCACAGGGATCGCTCCAGAGATTACCCAGTCACGTGAGACACAGGGGCCATGGAGGGCAGGGCCGACTAGAAGGTAAGGTGGCCCCTTAAGCCCTGAGACTCCAACCCATCCTAAGTTCAAGAGAGAGGCTTCTGCAGTTTTGCAAGTCTGGTATCATAAGGCTGAATCCAACACAGAAGTTCTCCCAGCATAGTGAAAATGCTGAGACAAGGGAAGGGATCACAAACAAAAGAAATGGAGGAAAACAAATGACTGGATATAGAGTTCAAAACCATGCTTATAAGGTTTTTCAAGAATATCCTAGAAAAGTTGGATAAAGTTAGCGAGACCCAAGAGAAGATGAAAAAGAACCAACTGGAGATGAAAAAGCATCAACTAGAGATGGAACAGATCCAACTAGAGATGACAAAGGACCAACTAGAAATTAAAAATACACTGACTGAAATAAAAAATATTTTTAATTTTTTGAGGTGACTTCATTCTGCTTTCCACAGTGGCTGTACCAATTTACATTCCTAACAGCAGACTAGAGAAAGGCAAAAATAAAGTAAAAAATTTGAAATATAAAAGAATCAGAAAACACTCAACTGGAAAAGCAAGAAGAAAAAAGAATCCAAAAATGTGAAGATAATGTAAGGAGCCTCTGGGACAGCTTCAAGCTTACCAACATCAGAATTGTGGGGGTGCCAGAGGAAGAGAGAGAGCAAGATACTGAAAACCTACTTAAAGAAATAATGACTGAAAACTTCCCACATCTGGTAAAAGAAATAGACTTACAAGTCCAGGAAGCACACAGAACCCATATAAAATGAATCCAAAGAGGATTACACCAAGACACATCATAATTAAAATACCAAGAGCAAAAGACAAAGAGAGAATATTAAAAGCAGCGAGAGAAAAACAGTTCATTACCTACAAGGGAGCACCCATACGACAGTCAGCTGATTTCTCAACAGAAACGATGCAGGCCAGATGGGAGTGGTAAGAAATATTCCAAGTGGTGAATAGCAAGAACCTACAACCAAGATTAGTCTATCCAGCAAAGCTATCATTCAGAATTGAAGGGCAGATATAGAGCTTCACAGATAAGAAAAAACTAAAGGAGTTCATCAACTCCAAATGAGCATTATATGAAATACTGAAAGGTACTCTTTTAGAAGAGGAAGAAGAAAAAGGTAAAAGATAAAAAATTATGAACAACAAATATGTATCTATCAACAAAGGAATCTAAAAATTAAGTGAATTAAAAATTTGATTAACAGAATAAACTGGTGAATATAATAGAATCAGGAGCACAGAAGGGAGTGAACTGATAATTCTCAGGGGGAAAGGGGTGAGGGGTGTACAGGGAGAGACTGGACAAAAACCATACACCTATGCATGAGGTCAATGGGAGGGAAGTAAGGGTAGAGGAAAGGGTGGGAGCCTGGTGGAGGGGAGCTATGGAGGGTAAAAAAGAGAAACAAATGTAATAATCTGAATAATAAAGATTTAATTACAAAATAAATAAATAAATAAAAATAAAAAATATATAATAAAATAAAATTCTGCTCTGAAAAAGAAAAGAAAAGAAAAAAGCTGAGATACATTTCACACAGTGGGATAGTTACTACTTGGCCATAAAAAGATGGAAATCTTACCTCTTGTAACAGCATGGATGTACCTGGAGAGCATTATGCTCCGTGAAATAAGCCAGACAAAAACAGGTACCATATGATTTCACTCATAAGTGAAATCTAATGAACAAAACAAAGTAACAAATGAAACAGACTCATAGATACGGAGTACTGCCTGCTGTCAGAGGAGAAGGGGGTTTGGGCCTGAGTGAAAAGGTAGAGGGATTAAGTAAACAAACAAACAAAAAATTCATAGACACAGACAATAGTATGGTGGTTACCAGAGGAAAGGGGGGTGGGAGGAAGGTAGAAGAAGGTAAAGGGAGGGTAAATGGTGATGGAAGGAGACCTGACTGAATACAATACACAGTTGATGCATTTATGCGTTATAGAATTGTATATCTGAAGTCTATATAATTTAATTAACCAATGTCATCCAAAAAAATCAATTAAAAAAAAGTATTTTTTATGGTACAATAAGACTCAAAAGAAAGTATTCACTGAAAATAAAAAGCAACTGCAAAACAAGTGAGTTTAGAGGTGGAAGAATAAGTGACAGTATAGAGTACGGTACTTTAAGACACATAGGCCTGTAAGAACAACAGGGCACATACATGCAAGGGATATAGACAGTTCACATTTCACGGCCACCATTTTGTAACAAAATATTGAGAGAGAGAGAGAGAGAGAGTCTAGGCAAGATTTCACAGATTAGATAAGGTATACGTGTGTGTGTGTGTGTGTGTGTGTGTGTGTGTGTGTGTGTGTGTGTGTTTGTATGTTTTAAACTTCAAAGTAAAAATGAAAATGGCCCAAGAGCCAAGTTCCATTACAAAATCAAGATGCATTCTTAAGGAAAGATATCACTATATCTTTGAAAAATGAGGGATTGAACAGTGCTTTAGTCGGCATCAATTCTGGACAGGACAGGGCAAGGAATATTGTACTTCTAGAATTCTATAACATTTTTCTGACTCTAAGATTTATTATCTGTCATGTTTTCACTGGCTGACTCTTCTCACACCGCAAGAATTTATTATTCTAAGACAGCTCCTGTCACCCCTGTGCAGCTAGGAGAAGCCAGGCTCCCTCTGCTCACAAAAACACTGTGGCATAGTGCCTGTATGCTGGTTTGGCTTCGGAAAGGTTTCAGATTAGTGGGGAAAACTTGCATTTCATTATTATTACAGAACCACATGGAAACAAACCTAGTGTTTAATTATAGAAATAGTTTCCATTAAGCTCTTAGAGTTACTAAATGCTTTTATTAAAATGAGATGACACCAGTCTGGCTAGTGTGGCTCAATGGTTGAGCATTGACCTATGAACCAGAAGGTTCGATTCCTGGTCCAAACACATGCCCAGGTTGCTAGCTTGATGCCTGGTGTGGGATGTGCAGGAGGCAGGCAATAGATGATTCTTTCTCATCATTGATGCTTCTATCTCTCTCTCTTCCACTTTTCCCCTCTGAAATCAATTTTTTTTAAAAAATGAGATGATACCAAATTAAATTCTGCATAAAAGTATTCAAGGTATATGTAAATTTACAAAGAAGATTAGCTAGTAAACTTCTATTAAATTGATATTTTATCATTTTTGATATGTTCAGTGCCAATTTTTCCAACTTCTATAAAATTATTATTTAAAGATCCACCATTATCTGGTCTTTCAGAAATTTTCTCATAGCTATTGGTAGCCTAATTATGGCTATAAATGGTGTTATAATTTATTAACAGTATCTAAAACAGTGAATGAATAAAGTGGCCTCCTTTGTATTTATCTAAGCAATAGAAAAAAATCTCTGCAAAAGGAAGTAAAAATGACCCCGATTTCTCTATTCAGAAATAGAGCATCTTCACACTTAAAAATTCAAATTTTATTTTATTTTATTAAATATTTATTATTCAGATTATTACATTTGTTTCTCTTTTTTACCCTCCATAGCTCCCCTCCACCTAGCTCCCAACCCTCCCTCTACTCTTACCTCCCTCCTGTTAACCTCATCCATAGATGTATGATTTTTGTCCAGTCTTTCCCTGTACACCTCTTGCTCCTTTCCCCCTGAGAATTATCAGTTCACTCCCTTCCTGTGCTCCTGATTCTATTATATTCACCAGTTTATTCTGTTCATCAAATTTTTAATTCACTTAATTTTTAGATTCCTTTGTTGATAGATATGTATTTGTTGTTCATAATTTTTTATCTTTTACCTTTTTCTTCTTCCTCTTCTTAAAGAGTACCTTTCAGCATTTCATATAATACTGGTTTGGAGTTGATGAACTCCTTTAGCTTTTTCTTATCTGTGAAGCTCTTTATCTGCCCTTCAATTCTGAATGAAAGCTTTGCTGGATAGAGTATTCTTGGTTGTAGGTTCTTACTATTCATCACGTTGAATATTTCTTGCCGCTCCCATCTGGCATGCATTGTTTCTGTTGAGAAATCAGCTGACAATCATATGGGTGCTCCCTTGTAGGTAATGAACTGTTTTTCTCATGCTGCTTTTAATATTCTCTTTGTCTTTTGCTCTTGGTATTTTAATTATGATGTGTCTTGGTGTAGTCCTCTTTAGATTTATTTTATATGGAGTTCTGTGTGCTTCCTGGACTTGTAAATCTATTTCTTTCACCAGATGTGGGAAGTTTTCAGTCATTATTTCTTTAAGTAGGTTTCAGTATCTTGCTCTCTCTCTTCTTCTGGCACCCCCACAATTCTGATGTTGGTATGCTTGAAACTGTCCCAGAGGCTTCTTACATTATCTTCACATTTTTGGATTCATTTTTCTCCTTGCTTTTCCAGTTGACTGTTTTCTGATTCTTTATATTTCAAATTTTTTACTTTATTCTTGCCTTCCTCTAGTCTGCTGTTAGGTCTCTGTATAATATTTTTTATTTCACTCAGTGTATGTTTCTAGTTGGTTCTTTTCCATCTCTAGTTGGTTCTTTTTCATCTCCTCTTGGATCTCGCTAACTTTATCCAATTTTTCTAGAATATTCTTGAAAAACCTTATAAGCGTGGTTTTGAACTCTATATCCAGTCATTTGTTTTCCTCCATTTCTTTTGTTTGTGATCTCTTCCCTTGTCTCGGCATCTTCACTATGCTGGGAGAACTTCTGTGTTGTATTCAGCCTTATGATACCAGACTTGCAAAACTGCAAAAGCCTCTCTGTTGAGCTTGGGATGGATGGTGTCTCAGGGCTTAATGGACAGCCTTGCCTTCCAGTAGGTCCCGCCCATGGCCCCTGAGTCTCATGTGACAGGGTAATGGCTGGAGTAGTCTCTGTGTGTGCGTGCACACGATCTCTTGCAGTGCCTCTAGACTGCTGCCTTTCCAGCTCCCCTGCACTCCAGGACCATATAAATCTGTATCCCCAGGACTTTGTCCGAATCTGGGGTTTAGTGGAGTTAGAAGTGACACAGTTGGAATGCTTTGTCTCCCACCCTCTTGTGAAAGCCAGCGGTACAATCAGCAGTTGGTCTATGCACAGTGCTGTGTGTGCCACCCAACTTCTGCCCTCCTGTGACTCCCCCAAATCTCCATGCACTTCTCCCTTTCATAGTCCAAATACCCCCTTATGAGTTTTGGCTGGACCTGGGGTTTAGTGTCATAAAATAAGGGGTTCAATGCCATTGGGAGTCTCCCACCAGAGAAAGCCAGCAAGGTACTCTAACACCCACTCTCTCCAAGTACATGTCTCCATACCTCAGCTTTTTGCAACTCCTCTGATTCTCTGTGAGCCCTTCTCTTTCCTTCTAGTTGTAGAATTTCCACTCAGCCAGCTTTCCTGTGGTTCTGGATGATGTCCGTTCTGTCTTTTATTTGTAGTTTTGAAATCGTTGTGTGAGGCAGCAGTGTAGGTACTTACTTATGCCGCCATCTTGATTCCTCCCCAAAAATTCAAATTTTAAAAGTATTTTCACTTATATCACCAAATATCAAAAATGTTTTATTGTATTAAAAAACCAAGAACATTAGGCAGTTCACTATTATCCATTTACTTAAATGAAGTAGCTATCTTTCTCTTTCAATTAGGGGCATCTCAGTATGTTTCAGTGCGAAACTCTTGAAATTGATACAGTTCCACTAAATTAAAAACAAGAAAAAAACAGAGAAGACTCGGTCATATTCCAGTATTTTACTTGTTTCCTGAGCATTTGTTTGTTGTATTTAACATTCTAAAAGTAGAATCAGGCAATGGTATATGTTTCACATATCAATTAGGAATTAATTTTAATATAATTTGAGCAGCAAATGGTAGCTTCTAGAATGCTACAAAAGATCATTTTACAGAGAAACTTTTGAAAACTGATGAGATGTACACACAGAAAAAGAATGTGCAGGCTTTTGTTAGAGGGGTCTCCAGCATCCTATAGCCCAGCCAAGAACTCCCCTAAGTGCCATAGACTCTGGTCATGACCCCTATTCTGGTGAGCCAAATTTTAAATTTTAGAATAAAATACTGCTGTTCTGGAAGACTTTTGGTCCAGTGGAACCTGATATTACCAGACAGTTATTTTTCCCATATCTCTTTTTTTTAAAAAAAAAAAAAGTGATTAACAGATCATGCTTACTATTAAGCAATTGACCATAAGGCTCTGCAAGTCTTTTCCCAGAAGACAAATATTGCAACAATGGAAGATTATGTTATGTTTGCAAAATGATGGTAAGAATTTTCTCTCATTCTAACATGTGGGCACCTTTGCCAGTTAGGGTAATTAGAGAAAAGCTGCCTGGTGAACTTGCCTTTAATGGGGAGAGGCTGATGGCTGAATGGCTTCTCATCAACATTTTCTATTCAAGAGGAGGTGGGTAGTAAGGGCTGACCACTGCGATCCTTTGCAGTAGAAATGCACAGAGCCCAGATATTTCTGCTGCAGGCAAATTCCTTTGTATTCACTTTTGCCTATGTAAATAAGAATTCAGGACTGTGCCAAGATTTTATGAAGAAATATCTCATTTGTAAATGCCTGGAAACTAATCAGAGTAATGTCTAGATATTGCTTAACATGATTTAGGGTAGAAATCAAAGAGGACAGTAGAAAAACCCTTTGACTGATTATTGGCTTTTACTGCCCTGAGAGTTCCACTCCTTGCTAACCTTAAAGAATCAAAAGTATGCTCTTTAAGAGAACTCTTTCACCACTGTTTTTTTGCAAATTCCTAAAGGTTTTATATTTTAAGGTCAGATTACTTTGCAAAAACAGCCTCCAACCCATTAGATGCATTTATCTTGATCCTACAATCTCTGTGTCTTGAATTATGTTAAAGCAAGTGAAATGAAAATAGAAGCCAAAGTACCATACATAACTTGTCAAATACCATGTAGCTATGTTATACACAAGTTAATTTATAAGAATGTATCAAGGGAATCTACACTAATAAAAGAGAAAGATGCAAATTGACCATACTTCCACTATACCCACCAGCCAATCAGGAGTGGATATGCAAATTAACCCAACAAAGATGGCTGGTTAATTTGCATACACAGGCACAGAGGGAAGACTGAAGACTGAAGTCTCCACCCACAACCAGAGCCAAGCCTGAAGACTGCAGGCTTGACTCTGCTGCAGTCCAGATCTTGGGTGCCGAAGGAAAACTGGTGCCGGCAGCCAGGGGAAGGAATGCTATTGCACGAATCTTCATTCAACTAGTCTCTAGTTTAATTATAAGCCTTTGGTATGGAGTAAAAATGGGAAGAGGAGGACAAAAAGAGAAGATGGGTAATGAGGAAGAGATGAAGAGATGAAGGATGGGTAGAGGGACAAGGACAGAAGAAAGATTGAAATAGTGCAGGTGATTGTTACCAGTGGCTATATGAGTGTGTACCTAGAAGGTTAAGGAGTAATTACTGGACCCATCTCAGACAATATTCCTGCTCACCATGACATTCAGGAATTCACAAATAACTCATGGAAGAAATTATTTTTAAAGGTAACTTAGGGCTGCTATTAAAACATGCAAAATATTTTACTATTGAAATTAAACTTGGTGACAGTATCTTACACTGCTTCTTAAACTGTACCACTCAATACCAAAAATATATGCTTATTTTATAATTAGGAACATCTTTGCCTTTTATTTAAATACTAGAGGCCCAGTGCATGGATTTGTGCACATTAAAAGGAAATTAATTAGAAGGTGGCCAGTGGGTTGGGATTGAGCAAGACAGCTCAACACTTCCTGGAATCAACCTTTTGTGGTCCCTCCCAAGCCAGCAACACCTGGGATGGCACTGGAGCTTGAAGGTTGTCTGCAGAGTGAGTGGGGTCCCACTGGTAGATAGGGTCCATTAGCCTGACCTGTGGGAATCAGGCCAAAACCAGCAGTCCAACATCCCCTGAGATGTCCTGGAATGTGAGAGGGCACTCTGCAAAGTTGCTGTCACTTGGCATCTCCTGTGTTAAGTGTCTGCCCCCTGGTGGTCAGTGCATGTCATAGCTACTGGTCAAACAGTCAGATGGCCACTTAGGCAAATTCTTCCTGAAATTATCATTGTACAGACATATATAAATTTCAAAATGCCAAACTGTCAAGAAACAAAATTTTCTGTTCCATAAGGTGTACCTATAGGTCACATAGCAAAGCATACTTGAATAACTTAATTGGTCCTTGGTTTTTCTTGAATTATTATGGGAGGAGAGGGGACAAAGATTGGTTATAAAGTCTATTTTTTCTATATACTGATTAACATATTCTATTTTAGTTGAAACCAAGTTGGAGAACCAAGGGCACATTTAATATATCTAGCATATTGGAGAATCTGAATAGATCTTTTGTTGTTGTTGTGGTTAATCCTCAACAACAACAAAATGGATATTTTTTCCATTGATTTTTAAAGAAAGTGGAAGAAAGGGAGGGAGGAAGAAAGAAGGATAGGGAGGTGAGGGAGAGAGAGAGAATCATTGATGTGAGAGAGATACATCAACTAATTGCCTCCCACATGCAACCCAACTGGGGCCAGGGATTGAACCTGCAAACCAGGTACATGCCTTTTGACCAGAATCAAATCTGTGATCCTGTGGTGCACAAGCCAATGCTCTAACATTTAGCCCACCAGGCAAGATAGAATAGATTGTGTTTTTTTTTACCATCCTCTTCTATATTCCAAAAAGTAATAATCAGTAATAATCATTATTTCTTTGATGTGTATTCAGTTTTAAAACATAGAATATATGGGAGAGCCAAAACCGGTTTGGCTCAGTGGACAGAGCATCAGCCTGCGGACTGAAAGGTCCCAAGTTTGATTCCAGTCAAGGGCATGTATCCTGGTGGTGGGTACATCTCCTATAGGGGGCGTGCAGGAGGCGGATGATTGATGTATCTCTCTCATTGATGTTTCTAACTCTCTATACCTCTCCCTTCCACTCTGTAAAATAATCAATAAAATATATTTTTTAAAAAAAGAATATATGGGAGAATAAATGGTGGCAGAATAGATGGACATGTCCGGAGCCTTGTCATGGAGCAGACAGAGAGAAAAGCTGAGGGTCACACTGGAAGTGTTTGTTAGTGAGTTAAGAGACAGTTATCCTTCAGGAGAAGGTGGGGGACTGCTGGATGGGGTTTCCCTGATGAGGCAGCCTCACTTGCCACAAGATTTTTTCTCCCAGAGTCATCAGCACGAATGCGGAGACTGCGCCATCTTTAAGGGGATGGTGGATGTTTATGGCAGCCTGAAAAGCTTTGACTGTGGCAGCCACCAAACATTAGCAGGATCCAGAATACCACCGCCCAATTGGTGCAAACACTCAGATTCAGAGGAGCTCCACACACCACATGGAAAGGAGAGAGAACTACATAATCAGACCCAGAGAAGAAAGACCATGGACAGACAAAGAAACAGCCCACATATGAAAGAAAAGCAGGCATCACCAGAAAAGAAAGTAAACAGAGTGGAGGCAAACAACCTGCCAGAGAAAGAATTCAGAGAAATGGTCATAAGGTAGCTGAAAAGAATGGAAGACAAATTCGACAATATGAGTAAGAACCAAGAGGAATTTAAGAATAATCAGAAAGAGATGAAAACATGACATCGCTGTTGTAAAGAATTCAATACAAAGCATCAAAAGCAGACTAGAAGAAGCAGAGGACTGCATCAGTGAGCTAGACGACAAAGTAGGAAAAAATATCCAAGTACAGCAGCTTGAAAAAAAAAAAAGCAAGAGGAGAGCCTAAGGGAACTTTGGCATAACATGAAACAAAACAACATCCGCATAATTGGGGTTCCATAAAGAGGGGAAACTGACCAAGGAATAGAAAACCTGTTTGTAGAAATAATCACATAAAACTTCCCTGATAAAGAGAAGAAAAAACCCACAAAAATCCAAGAAGCTCACAGAGTACCAAGCAATATGAATCCCAAAAGACTGACACCAAGGCACATTATAATTAAATTGGCAAATACCAACGACAAAGTAAGAATCTTAAAAGTGGCAGGAGAAAGACAGAAAGTTACCTACTAAGGAACCCCCATCAGACTAGCAACTGATTTCTCAACAGAAACTCATCAGGACAGAAAGGAATGGAATGAAATATACAAAGTCATGCAAAGGAAGGGTCTGAATTCAAGAATATTGTACCCACTAAGGCTTTCAATCAAAATTGAAGGTGAAATCCAGAGCTTTACAGACATAAAAGGAGTAAGGGAAGTTATTACCACCAAACCAGCAATACAAGAAATGTTAAAGAGTCTGCTGTAAAAAAAAGAAATAGGAAGCAAAGAAGACACAAGGGGTAAAGAATAAAAATGGCAATAAATAAATATCAATAATAACATTAAATGTAAATGGATTAAATGTTCCAATCAAAAGACATAGGATAACAGATTGGATAAGAAAACATGACCCATATATCTGTTGTCTACAAGAAACCAACCTCAAAGAGATGCACACAGACTGAGGGTGAAGGGATGAAAGATGGTGTTTCAGGCAAATGGAAATGTAAAAAAAGCTGGGGTTGCAATACTTACATTTGACAAATTAGATCTCAAAGTGAGGACATAACAAGAAATAAGGAAGGCCACTTCATAATACTAAAAGGAGCAATCCAACAAGAAGAAATAACTCTGGTAAACATATACACACCCAATACAGGAGCACCCAAATAAATAAAAAAGGATATCAAGGGAGAGATTGACAGTGATACAATCATAGTAGGAGACTTTAAAACCACTATCTCCACTGGACAAATCCTCTAAACAAAAAAATCAGCAAAGAAACATTAATCCTAAATGACTCACTAGACCAGATGGAATTAACTGACATCTTCAGAACATTTCACCCCAAAGCCACAGAATATACATTCTTCTCAAGTGCACATGGGCCATTTTCAAAGATTGACCATATGTTGGGTCATAGGCAAAGTCTCTTCAAATTCAAAAAGATAGAAATCATATCAAGCATTTTCTCAGATCACAGTGGAATAAAACTGGAAATCAACTACAATAAAAATAATCCAAAGAAATCAAACACATGGAGACTAAACAGCATGCTATTAAATAATGATTGGGTAACCAGAGAGATCAAGGAAGAAATAAAAACCATCATGGCAACAAATGATAATGATAACACAACAATTCAAAATTTATGGGACACAGTGAAAGCAGTCTTGAGAGGGAAGTACATAGCTCTTCAAGCCTACTACTAAAAAAACAAAAAACAATGGTAATAAATTACCTAACCCTACAACTCAAAGAGCTAGAAAGAGAGCAACAAGAAAAGCCCAGTATAAGCAGAAGGAAGGAAATAGTAAAGATCAGAGCGGAGATAAATGACATAAAGACCAAAGAAACAATTCAAAAGATCAACAAAACCAAGAGCTGGTTCTTTGAAAGGATAAACAAGATTGATGGACCTCTAGCCAGGCTCACCAACAAGCAAAGAGAGAAGACCCAAATAATAAAAATCAGAAATGAAAGAGGAGAAATAACAACAGACTCCTCTGTGATACAAAGGACTGTTAAAAAATACTATGAACAACTCTATTCCAACAAACTGGACAATATGGAGGAAATGGACATATTCCTAGAAAAATATAACCTTCCAAAACTCAATCAGGAAGAATTTAAACATCTCAATAGGCCAATAACTATGGAAGAAATTGAAGCAGTAATCAAAAAGCTTCCAGCAAACAAAAGCCCAGGACCAGATGGCTACACAGGAGAGTTTCACCAAACATTCCAGGAAGAATTAAAACCTATCCTCCTCAGACTATTCAAAAACATTCAATAAGAAGGAACACTTCCAAACACCTTCTATGAAGCCAGCATCACCCTAATACCAAAACCAGATAAAGACAACACAATGAAAGAGAATTACAGGCCAATAGCCCTCATGAACATAGATGCCAAAATCCTCAACAAAATTCTAGCAAATTGGATCCAGCATTACAGCAGAAAGATCATACATCATGACCAACTAGGATTTATCCCAGGCATGTAAGGATGGTACAATATACGCAAATTAATAACCGTAATATATCCCACAAACAAATAGAGAAATAAAAATCACATAGTCATATCAATTGATGCAGAAAAAGCATTTGACAAAATCCAATACCCTTTCTTCATAAAAACTTTTAGCAAGGTGGTAATAGAAGGTTCACACCTCAACATCATAAAAGCCATATATGATAAACCCACAATTAATATTATACTCAATGAGCAAAACTAAAACCATTTCCTCTAAGAACAGAAACAAGACACAGAATGCCTATTCTCAGCACTCCTATGCGACATAATACTGGAAGTATATTAGCCATTGCAATTAGACAAGAAGAAGAAATAAAAGGCATTTAAATTGGAAAAGAAGAAGTAAAGCTGTCCTTATTTGCAGATGACAGGATATTGTACATAAAAAAAACCTGAAGAACTCTATCCAAAAGCTAATAGACTTAATAAATGAATTCAGCAATGTAGCAGGATACAAAATTAATGCTAAGAAGTCTTTGGCATTTCTATACACTAATAGTGAACTTACAGAAAGAGAGACTATAAAAGCAATCTCATTTACCATTGCACCAAAAAAATTAAGATACCTGGGAATAAACTTAACTAAGGAGGTAAAAGAACTATATGCAGAAAACTACAGGACACTGAAAAAAGAGATAGAGGAAGAGGAATACAGATGGAAGAGCATACCATGCTCATGGATTGGGAGAATCAACATCATCAAAATATCCATACCACCCAAAGCAATCTATAGATTCAATCCACTACCCATTAAAGTGCCCAAGACATATTTTACAGATCTAGAAAGAACTCTCCAAAGATTGATCTGGAACAGAAAAAGATCCAGAATAGCCACAGCAATCCTAAAAAAGAAGAATAAAGTAGGTGGTATCTCAATACCAGATTTCAGGCTGTATTACAAAGCAACTGTGTTTAAAACAGCTGTTTCTGGCACAAGAACAGACACATTGATCAATGGAATAGAATAGACAATCCAGATACCCACCCAAACCAATATGCTCAATTAATATTTGACAAAGGAGGCATGAACATAAAATGGAGTCAAGACAATCTCTTCAATAAATAGTGTTGGGAAAATTGGATACATATATGCAAAAAAATGAAACTAGACCACCACTTTACACCATACACAAAAATAAACTCCAAATGGTACAGGATTTAAACATAAGACGAGAAACCATAAAAATACTAGAGGAATCCACAGGCAGCACAATCTCTTCACTGATACTGCTCCAAGGCCAATGGAAGCTAAAGAGAAAATAAACAATTGGGACTACATCAAAATAAAACTTTTGCACCGCAGAAGAAACCATCAACAAAACAACAAGAAACCCCACTGTATGGGAATGTTATCACTGATAAAGGTCTAATCTTCAACATCTACAGCCAACTTATACAACTTAATAAAAGGAAGATAAATAATCCAATAAAAAAACGGGCAACAGACCTAAATAGAACCTTTTCAAAAGAAGAGAGAAGGAAAACCAAGAAACACATGAAAACATGCTCAAAGTCACTAATTATCTGAGAGATGCAAATCAAAATGTCAATGCGGTACCATCTCACACCTCTCAGAATGGCAATCATCAACAAATCAACAAACAACAAGTGTTAGAGAGGATGCGGAGAAAAAGGAACCTGAGAAAAAGGAACCCTCGTTCATTGCTGGTGGGAATGCAGCCTGATGCAGCCACTGTAGAGAACAGCATGTAGTTTCCTCAAAAAACTAAAAATGGAACTCCCATTTGACCCGGCAATCCCACTCTTAGGAATATATCCTAAGAAACTAGAAACACCCATCAGAAAGGATTTATATATCCCTATGTTCAAAGCAGCACAATTTACAATAGCTACAATTTGGAAACAGCCTAGGTGCACATTAGCAGATGAGTCGATCAGAAAACTGTGGTACAACTACACAATGGAATTCTATGCTGCCATAAAAAAGAAGGGATTCTTACCATTTGGAGCAACCTGGATTGAACTGGAGCACATTATGCTAAGTGAAATAAGCCAGTCAATGAGAGAAAAATACCACATGATCTCACTTATTTTTGGTTAATAAAGAACATTATAAACTGATGAACAAAATGACACAGAGATAGTAAAGTATCCAACAGACTGTGGGAAGGTTAGGGAGAGGTGGAGTAGATAAGAGATCAACCAAAGGACTAAAATGCATGCATATAAGCATAACCAATGGACACAAGACACTGGGGGTTAGGGTATGCATGGAAGGGGGGGTGCAATGGGAAGGTGTGTATACATATAATACATTAATAAAAATTTTAAAAAAACTAAAAAATACAACATATGATTAAAATAAAAAAGAAAATTTAATTTAAAAAAATTTAATGTTGACATTATTGCAGTCTTTCTCCATCCTCCTCCTCTGTGCCATCTTCCACCTATCCCTGCCTCCACCTCTTCAATTCCATCACAATATTGTCTGTATCTTCAGTATATGCATATATATTCTTTAGCTAATCCCTTTAACTTCTTATTCAGTCATTCGCCAAAAGAAATTTCAATTTTAAACATGTTATTCAAATTCAATAAAATATTTCATGTATGAGCTGAAAGTTGCATTTACCAAACAAAAACATTGCACCTTGTAATCCCTACTCTTCCATACTTTTAAATTTTAAATGCAAATAGAAACTCCAAGCGGTCACAGAAAATGACAGATGTGGAGTAATTCAAGTTGTTTCTTGTCTTCACAATGCCCATGCTATTATTTACTTCAAGCCCACTGTTTTAGAAAGGAATTAGGGGCCCAGTGCACAAATTCGTCCACCGTGAAAGAAACTATGGGCTGCGGTAGGCACAGGAAGGGTCTCAGCCCATTCTGCCTGCTCTGCCACTCCCACCATGGCCCCGGTCCCCTGTCTGCTGGCAGTCCTGCTCCCACCACTGCTGGTGCTGGCCCCACTTGCACATCCTCACCGCACAGAGTGATTGGGGCCGGTGCCAGCAGCGGGTGCTAACAGTGGCTGCTGGCCCGATCGCCTCTCAGGAGCAAGGGGAGGTGGAGAAGCCCTCAAGGGCAATCAGGAACAACAGCCACTACTCATACCCAATGATGGCACCGAGTGATTGGGACTGGCACTGAGCACCAGCTGCAGGTATGAGCAGTGGCTCCAGTGCTGGCATATCAGAATGACACTCTAACCACCTGAGCTACCTGGCCAGGACTCAGTTTAATTCTTAAACCAGCCAAAAGAACTCATAGGTAAAGGAAAATTCTTCCCTCTCTGACTTCAGTACAGCTCACATTTATTGAATACACACTGTGTGCTGGGTACTGTTCATTGACATAAGAATGTCCAAACCTGTAAAGAATTTTTTATGAGTTTATTTGAGCCAAAACAATGACAATTGCTGGAAGCCAGATCTCAAACGGTTTATTTTATTCATTTGAAACTAAGGAGGGAAGATAAGGAAGAGTACATGAAGGTGGAGAAAGCAAGGTGGGAATAGGATTACAGAATAGTTGAGATTATGTGCTCTCTTGGGATGGTCAGGCTGAAAAGGGGTCTGAAAAGATGCATTTCAAAGGTGTGCTAACTAGTTGCACAGAAACAATGGACATGGCTTACTTAAGGCAAAGATAAGCTTTTCACAAAAAAGTTATGTGCCTGGGATGTGACTGCCCACCATGACCTGAACAGTTAGAAATTTATGAGCAGGTCACCCTGTGAGATTACTTTCCACTGAATCCCTTTTTCATCTGTGCATTCTAAGTGCTTTCATGTTTATTTGCTCACTTAATCCTAATAACAACTTGGCATGGTACTGTCTTCATTTCACAGAGTAGCTGCCCATCTTCACCAATCCACTAAAGGTGGATTTTACCATTTAAATATCAGGGCAATCTCCTTTCACATATCCTTAGTCTTTTAGGTCAGCATCTAAGCCCTCTAATACCATGAGAGTAAGCACCCATTTACAGTTCATTTTACAAAGCATACCATAAACTTCTTTGCATAAAATAGCAACTCCAAACATTTTGCTGCTTCTAAGGAGCCAGAGTCATTCTGCCTTGTGTCTAGGACATTTGGCAGTATAAATAAAAGTCTACCTTGATTTTGAAGATGTGGAGACAGAGTTGGCAGTAGAAGCTGCTGCTAAAAGCAGAGACCTTCTGTGTTACTCTGGCTGGAAATCAGAGTCCTACAGAAATTGAACCAGGAAAAGATAACAGAAAGATCATCTGGTTTGGCTGGCTCTACTGGCCCGGATCCTGGATAGGGAAGAGAATTTCAGTGCAGAAGAGAAAGGTAATAGATATTTCCAGTTTCCTGTCACACCCCTTCTCCCACATGCTTATCCACATTCTAATCAGTCTTCTTGGACTAATAGTTTCCAGTTTACTAAAAACCCACACTCATTTTCCCTTTCTAATTCTTTTTACACTTGTCTGTATTTTAAGATTGCACTTTTTTTTCCTGTTTTTCTAGTCCCTGATTATTCAATAACAAAAATGCTAACACCAAGATTTCCGCCATTCACCTCCAACTTGGAGGCAATCAGAACAAATGGTATGCTGTTTTCTGATCCAGTTATCCTAACTCCTCCAACTGTGAGGAAGCTTTTCCTTTCTCTGTAATTCAAAATCACTCTCTTGAAACTTAAAACATGCATTAAGTACCTATTATTGTTCAAGTTTTTCTTCTTTTTAAAAAATTTCCATTCAGGTTTTTCTATTGAATCTTAGCAAACTGGGGTAGGAGGTTCGAGGGTGAGAAGTATTCATAGCTCCATTTTTTTCCTCAAATAAAACTAAGAAAGATTCAATGAGGTAAACAATTTGCCTAAAATCATGCAGCTGGTAGGAGAAAGAAGCAGAATTTTAAGCTAGATCTGACTTCAAAGTCTATGTTCTTTGCTCCATATTGTGATTCTCAGCCTTCAAGCTTTTTCTGTTTGCTTGTTTCATATGATTATGTGTTCTCAGATGAGAAACATGCAGAAAGCATGGAGTGCTTCTCATACCGTGTTGTGCCAAGCACTCAGTAAGAATGCCATAAAAAAGAGTGATGACCTCTCTCCTCAAACCAACCTCACTAATTTGTCTCCTGAAGCCTCCAAATCAAAAACTCCTCAACCAAATTGACTTTTCATTATTCTTCTACCAGAATCATAAATTCTTGGGGATGTTACTAGAATAGGATTGCCCTTTAGGCAATCTCAACATCATTTGTTCTCTTAGCAGTGAAAGGGCACCATGTGTTACAGGCAGAGATAGACTGCACCTCAGTTCAACGACCTCAGTATTTGAGTTTGGCAAAGAAAGAAATCAGAGCCAAGGAATTCAAATTGAAGGAAAAAGTTTATTTAGAAAGTCATAGAGGTATAAATAAGTGGACCAGCTGTTTCAGGAAACAAGTTATAGGGACAAAAGAAGGGCCCTAGGAGCTTAAGAAAAAGAAAGAGAGAATGGACCTGGGGGAAGGGTAGAGGGAAGGATAGGAGGAAGGACTCAGGCATGCTCCCCTAGGTTCTCCATTCTGAAGCTTTTTTATCCACTCTCTAAAGATGGGAATCTTAGGGGAGATCTCAGGGGAGGATCTGGGTTGAATACCCATCAGCTTTCCAGGTGTTTTCTTTCAGGGTTGTGGTTTCTACTGATTAGTCAATCCAAGGGCAGGTGGTCATTAGACCATTGCAGCTGATCCTGATGTTGCCTGTTGGTGTGGTTTTGATGCTTTTCTGGACCTGGAGCTGAAACACAACTGAGACCTAGATGTTACCTCTAGGACTTAATACTTACAGGAGTGGCATAAGTATGGGAGTCCTATGAGGCTTTTTCACTTCTCCTTGTTCCTCCTCTAAAGGTACCTACCACAAGACTAGTGACATGCCAGGAAAAGCAAGGTCAGGGGAGGGTCTGAACCACATGACCAGCGAGATAAAAGATCAGGGGGTCTAAATCATATGATCAGCAATATAATAGGAGAGGAAAGGTTACCCTGGAGGTGAAGTCCTTGTTTTCTCAGTTTTGTCCCTTGCTAGGCACCTGGATCTTTCTACCCTGGTGATCAGTACCTGGCCCATAGTCCTTGTTCTGTTCACTTCTCTCAAACTGCCTACTACAGTTCTTGAAGATTTTGTGCCATTTGTCCTCTTTGCATGATATAGCTCCACTCAAGAGACAATTGACTATAATAATACAAGAACTGTTTTCTTACCAGCAATTATCTTGGATCATTTAACACAGGCAAAGCTTTTTCTTGCTCTATTCATTGAAAATTACTCACTTAGAACTTAAAAAAATTGTCAGATCTATGAAATATGCCATTGATATTTTAATAGGTATTATATTTAATCTATAGATTGCTTTGGGTAGTATGGACATTTTAATGATGTTGATTCTACCAATCCATGAACATGATATATTCTTCCACTTGTTTAATCTTCTTCTATCAACACCTTGTAGTTTTCTCAGTGCAGGTCTTTTGCTTCTTTGGTTAAGTTTATTCCTAAGTATCTTAATTTTATTTTGTTGTAATGATAAATAGGATTGTTTTTTAGTTTCTCTTTCTGAGAATTAATTATTGGTGTATAAAAATGCCATCGGTTCCTAGGTGTTAATTTTGTATCCTGCTACATTGCAGAATTTATTTATTAAATACTAGAGGCCCAGTTCACAAAATTCGTGCATGGGGGGTTGTGTCCCTCAGCCCAGGTTACATCCACCCTCTCCAATCTGGGACCCCTCGAGGAATGACTGACAGGCAGTTGGACATCCCTCTCACAATTCAGGACTACTGGCTCCCAGCTGCTTGCCTGCCTGCCTTTCTGATTGCCCCTGCTTCTGTCTGCCAGCCTGATCACCTCCTAACCATTCCCCTGCCAGCCTGATTGACCCTAACTGCCCTCACCTGAAGGCTGGTTACCCCAAAATTCCCTCTTTTGCTGTCCTGGTCACCCCTAACGGCCCTCCCCTGCAGGCTTGATCATCCTCAACTGCCCTCCCTTGCAGGCCTGATCCCTCCCAACTGCCCTCCCCTGCTGGCCATCTTGTGGCAGCCATCTTGTGTCCACATGGGGGTAGCCATCTTGTGTGTTGGCATGATGGTCAATTTGTATATTATTCTTTTATTAGATAGGATACAGGCCTGGTGCACAGGCAGTGGCCGGCTAGTATGCCCTGAAGGGTTTCCTGGATCAGGGTAGGGGTTCCCTTGGGGCAAGGGGCCTGTTGTGGTTTGCAGGCCAGCCAAGCCCCCTAGTGACCCAAGTGGAGGTCCTGGTGTCTGGGATTTACTTATCTTCTATAATTGAAACCAGGGCAGGCCAGGAACTTGGCTACCTCCATAACCAGGGAAACCCAAGCCTCCTGCTCACTCCATGGCTGCAGCCATTTTTGTTGGGATTAATCTATCTTCTATAATTGAAACTTGGTAGCCTTGAGCAGAGGCCTGGGCCAGTCAGAGTCTGCTGGAAGCTTGGCTTCCTCCATTGCTGGGAAAAAAACCCAAGCCTCCTGCTTGCTCCATGGCCACAGCCATCTTGATTGAGTTAATTTGCATATTTGCTCCTGATTGGCTGGTGGGTATGGCTTGTGGGTATAGCAAAGGTACAGTCATTTTGCATATTACTCTTTTATTAGGTAGGATAGTAATTTTTTATGGAGTCTTTAGGGTTTTCTATGTACAATATCATGTTATTTGCAATAATGAGTTTTATTTCTTCCCTTCCAATTTGGGTGCTTTTATTTCTTTTTCTTGTCTGATTCCATAGGACTTTCAGTACTATGTTGAATAAAAGAGATGAAAGTGAACCTTCCTGTCTTGTTCATGTTCTTAGGGGAAATAGTTTTAGTTTCTGTCCACTCAGTATAATATTGCCTGTAGGTTTGTCATATATAGCCTTTATTATGTTGAGGTATGATCTCTCTATTTCAACTTTCCTGAGAATTTTTATTAAAAAATGGTGTTGGACTTTGTTGAATGCTCTTTCTGCATCAATTGACATGATCCTGTGATTTTTGTCTCCCAATCTGTTTGTGTGATGGATCACATTTATTGATTTGTAAACATTCAGTACACTGCTATTGGGAATGCAAACTGGTGCAGCCACTGTAGAAAACAGTATGGAGTTTCCTCAAAAAATTAAAAAGAACTTCCATTTGACCCAGTGATCCCACTTCTAGGAATATATCCTAAGAAACCAGAAACACCAATCAAAAAGAATATATGCACACCTATGTTCATAGAAGTGCAATTTATAATAGCTAAAATTTGGAAACAGCACAAATTTCCATCAACAAATGAGTGGATAAAAAAAGCTTTTGTACAGCCCTAGCCAGTAGGTTCAGTGAACCAAAGCCCACAAAGGGTTTGTGGGCTTGATCCCCAATGTAGAGTATGCAGGAGGCACCCTATTGATGATTCCTTCTCATCATTGATATATCTATATCTCTCTCCCTCTCCCTTCCTCTCTGAAATAAAAAATAAAAAGCTGTGGTACACTTACACAATGGAATACTATGCAGCTGTAATAAAGAAAGAACTCTTACTATTTGCAACAGCATGGATGGACCTGAACAGTATTATGCTAAGTGAAATAAGCCAGTCAGAAAAAGATAAGGATCACATGATCTCACTCATATGTGGAATCTAATGAATAAAATAAACTGATGAACAAAATAGACCCAGATACCTAGAAGCTTGGAACAGAATGACAAATTTCAGAGGAAAGGCAGGGATAGGGAGGTAGGTGGGAAGTGATTAACTGGAGAACTTGGTATATATGGACACAAACATGATATTGCATCAATTACCAGTAAGAACATGAACAAGACAGGAAGGTTCACTTTCATCTCTTTTATTCAACATAGTACTGAAAGTCCTATGGAATCAGACAAGAAAAAGAAATAAAAGCTCCCAAATTGGAAGGGAAGAAATAAAACTCATTATTTGCAAATAACATGATATTGTTCTTGGTGAAATCCTGGGAGGGGCAGGTGTGGAGGGGTCAATGGGAAAAAAACAAAGGAGACATCTGTAATACTTTCAACAATAAAGAAAAAAGTTATGTCAGGCCCTGGCCAGTGTAGTTCAGTTGGTTGGAGCATCATCCCATGCACTGAAGGTTCAATTTCTGGTCAGGGCACATACCCAAGTTGCAGTTGGATCCTCAGTTAGAGTGCCTGCAGAAGGCAACAGATCAATGTTTTTCTCTCGTATTGATGTTTCCCTCTCTCTCTTTCTCTCTCTCACTCTCCCTTCCTCTCTTTCTAGAATTAATGAAAAACATCCCAGGTGAGGATATTTTAAAGAAGTTATACCAGGACATTATTTTTAGTATTTTACGGTCCTGTATGTTCTGTTTATGTTTTGCACACCCATAGTATACTTCTATTCAATAACTTCACTATAGAATATATGAGATGGCATTGATTAGTAGATCTTGTCAAAAACTTTGGGTGAAAAATAAGAAGAGAGTAAAGTTTACCTTTTATGTAAGAAGAAAAAAACTAGGTATTAAGTTGAGTTCAAATTATCTGTTCATTCAAATGCTGATTTCCAGACTACAGAACCTAAATTGTATAGGTATGCCTACTTCTCTTCATCACATTGCCCTTACCCTAATTCATGCTGCCATCCTTCCTTGCCTTGACTACTGCAATAACCCCCTAACTCTTACTACAGTTTACTTTCTACTCAGTACAGTGATATTTTTAGAGAGTAAATTAAATATGTTGCTTACTTTCCTGTTCAAAATCCTTAGATAGATTCCTTTTTTGCTTACAATAAAGTCCAAACTCCTTGCCATAGAATATAAGACTCTACAAGGCCTGGGACCTGCCTATATTTCTTATCTCCTCTATTATGTCCTTGCACAAATATATGTTGAAAACATGAATAAATGAATAATAATTTTCTAGAATTTTCATATACATGCCAGCTTCACAAAAACTGTAGCACCAGGACATAACAAATTTATTGTACTTGCTCATCTAGATAGAAACTAATTGGTAATTGATGCAAGTAAACATGCATTATTAATCTTTATCTCTTCTGTGTTCAAGAAAAAGAAGTTTAGCTTCACTCCTAACCCATCTGAACAGGTATTGAGTGAAAGATTCTTACTTTTTTCTTTCTGATTGACTGACACCTAACAAAGCAAAATCCTGCAATAATAACTATAATATATTAACCAAATTGTTAATATATTATTATGCTCTATGGAGACATCTTATTTATACTAAGGATCAGTGGTTAGCTGATATTCTCAGTTAATATCAATCTAGTAGTAGCTGTTCTGGTAATGACAGATTGTTAATTCATCATTATATCAATTTGAGGTTTTCAAAAATTTATACAAATGGTACTTTTAAAGAATCTGCTTTTGTAATCCTAGCAGACCGCCATTGCTTAAATTTTTGCTAAGCTCAATACCCTTTGATCTATTTACCAACAACACCTAATAAATCAATAGCCAGCAGTTAATCAAGTTAAAAGATTGAGAAAGTGTCAATACAGTCCTGATCTGTGAGTAGTTGATAAACATTAGGCAATTAATGGATTTCAAGTTCAGGATCGGCAGATTTATTAATATGCTGATTACATTCTTGGAATCTTTATTAGAAGATACTGCTGCTTCATCTTCAAGATGTCAAGGTTGCTTCTAGTGGAAAAATTTTCATGATACAAAAATAAACTGCCCTTTACAACAGACCTACAGCCAACATTGTAATCAATGGGCAAAAACTAAAAGTATTTCCCTTAAGATCAGAAACAAAATACCACCTTCATTACTCTAATTCAACATAGTACTTGAAGTCCTAGCCACAGTGATTAGACAAGAAGAAAAAATAAAAGACATCAAAATTGGAAAGGATGAAGTAAACTTGTCATTATTTGAAGATGACATGATATTGTAAATAGAAAACCCTAAAGATTCCACAGACACTACCAGATTTAATAAATAAATATGGCAAAGTAGTAGGATAAAAAATTAAATCCAGAAATTGACAGCATTTTATATACTAACTAGAAGCCCGATGCACAAAATTCATGCAAGAGTAGGCCTTCCTTCACCCAGCTGCCAACACTAGCTTCCCTTTGACAACTGGGACCCAGACTTCACTCAGGCTGCTGGCAGGCACCCAGGACCTAGGCTTTGCTCCAGCCCCAGCTTCATCCAGAAGGAGGTCCAGAAGGACATCCTGTCTAATTAGCATATTACCCTTTTATTATTATAGATAATGAACTTTCAGAGAAATTAAATAAATAATCCCATTTAGCATTGCAATAAAAAAGAGAAAATAAGATACCTAGGAATAAATTTAAACATGGAGGAAAAAAGACCTATACTCAAAAAACTGTAGGACATTGAAAAAAATATATAGAAAGATAAAAACAACTGGGAGTATATAGCATGTTCATGGATTGGAAGAATTAACATCATTAAAATGTTCATACTTCTCAAAGTATGCTACAGATTCAATGCAGTCCCTATTAAAATACCAATGGCATATTTTACAGATCTAGAACAAATACTCTAAAAATGTATGTGAAACAAACAAACAACAACAACAAAACAAAACAAAAAAAAACCTGCATAGGTGCAGCAATCTTGAGAAAGAAGAACAAAGTTGGAGGGATTACAATACAGGATATCAAGTTATACTACAAATCTACTATTCTCAAAACTGCCTGGTACTGAAACAAGAACAAACATATAGACCAATAGAATAGAACAAAGAACCCAGAAATCGACCCAAGCCATTATGCTCAATTAATATTTGACAAAGGAGGCAAGAGCATACAATGGAGTCAAGACAGTCTCATCAATAAATGGTGTTGGCAAAATTGGACAGGTACATGCAAAAATGAAACTAGACCACCAACTTACACTATACACAAAATGGATAAAAGACTTAAATGTAATTCACAAAACTATAAAAATTCTAGAGGAAAACATAAAACAGTACAATCAGACATATCACACAGTAATACTTTCCCTGATATATCTCTTAAGGCAAGAAAAACAATGGGAAAAACAAACAAATGGGATTACATCAAACTAAAAATTTGGGGTACAACAAAAGAAACCATCAATAAAATTAAAAAAGAATCTACTTTATGGGAGAACATATTCACTAATGACACATCTGATAAGGGGTTAATTTCCAAAATATACAAAGAATTCATACAACTCAACAGTGAGAAAAGGAACAATCCAATTAAAAAATGGGCAAAGGACTTGAATAGACACTTCCCCAAAGAGGACATACAGATGGAAAATAGACATATGAAAAAATTATCACTAATCATCAGGGAGATCAAATTAAAACAACAATGAGGTATCACCTCATACCTGTCAGAATGACTACCATCAATAAAACAACAAATAACAAATGCTGGCAAGGATGTGGAGAGAAGAGAACCCTACCTAATACACTGCTTTCAGGAATGCAGACTGTGTAGCCACTGTGGAAAACAGTATGAGTTTCTTCAAAAATGACACTACCATTTAACCCAGTGATTCCACTTCTGGAAATATATCCTAAGAATGCTGGAATACTAATCAGAAAAAAATATATGCTCCCTTATGTTCAGCAGTGTTATTTATAATAGTTAAGATCTGAAAATAGCCCAAGTGCCCATCAGTACATTAGTGAATTAAAAGACCATGTTACATTTACAAAATGGAATACTATGTGGCTGTAAAAAAGAAGGATCTCTTACATTTTGTGACTGAATGGAGGGACCTATAGATTATTATGCTAAGTGAAACAACCCAGTTAGATAAAGACAAGTATCACATGACATCACTTATATGTGTAAAATAAACTGATGAACATAAAAGGTCCAGAGGTATGAATGCATGGAACAGACTAATAAATCTCAGAGTCAGGATGGGGGCCAGGAGGCAAAAAGAGATTAATCAAAGAACATATCTGGCCGAGACTGGTTTGGCTCAGTGGATAGAGCGCCGGCCTGCGGACTGAAAGGTTCTGGGTTTGATTCCGGTCGGCCGCATGTACCTTGCTTGCAGGCACTATTCCAGTAGGGGGCGTGCAGGAGGAGGCTGATCGATGTCTTTCTCTCATCGATGTTTCTGACTTTCTATCCCTCTCCCTTCCTCTCTGTAAAAAATCAATAAGATATATTTAAAAAAAAAAGAACATATCTGTATGTGCCTAGCTCATGGACAGAGACATAGTGTGGAGAAGGCCTGAGTTGGGGTGGAAACTGGGTGGAAGGGGAAGGAGGGAAATGGGGACAATTCTAATACTATAAACAATAAATAAGTATAACCATAAACATAATTATAAATAAACTATCCTCAATTTTACTCAGGAAATTCTAAGAATAAAGTAACCCATATTGTTACTTAAACTTATATTTAGAAAGGTAAAATATTTTAAGTAAGAATATTAAATTAGTCCAAAAACACAGACTATTTTTCTAGATTCTGATTTTTTTAACATATCTCCTAACAAGTACTTATTTACTCTGGGTAAGGCAGGTGAAAGAGCTACCTCGATTCTAGAAGTACTCTTGAAATCATATTTAAATCAAATTGAGCTCTTACTCCATTAGACCATTGATACACGTTCAGAATCCAGTAAGAGGCATGATCCACAACATCTGTCCTTCATTCCCATTTTGTTTACTAGAGTAGCCCAATTCTCATTATGTTCCACTCAGCCAGAAATTCCACTTCTAATGCAAGTCAGCTAGATTATCTCTCAAAGGCAAATAAAATTAAAAAAAAATGTAGAGTCTTACTTCCCAGAGATCTTTTTTTTTTTAATATATTTTATTGATTTTTTTACAGAGAGGAAGGGAGAGGGATAGAGAGTTAGAAACATCAATGAGAAGGGACATCAATCAGCTGCCTCCTGCACGCCCCTACTGGGGATGTGCCTATAACCAAGGTACATGCCCTTGACAAGAATCAAACTTGGGACCCTTCATTCTGCAGGCCAGTGCTCTATCCACTGAGCCAAACCGGTTTTGGCCTACTTCCCAGAGATCTTTAATGGAGAGTGAAAATAAATCCAAGTGCTTAAATACAGTGGTACTTCGAGATACGAGTTTAATTCGTTCCATAACCTTGAGGCATGGGAAACTATGAGATGCTTGAGTCGTGGTAAACTGGTGGGTCGTGTGCAGCCGGCCGATCCTCGCGATTACTCCTATCTGAAATGTTGCTCGTATTTCAAAGCAAAAATCGCTCGCTCCATGGCTCGTATCTCAAAAATCTCGTATGTTAAAGCACTCGTATCTCGAGGTACTACTGTATTTTAACACTAGAGGCTCAGTGCATGAAATTTGTGCACTGAGGGTTGAGGGAATGTGCCTCAGCCCAACCTGCCCCCTTTCCAATCTGGGATCCCTCGGGGGATGTCTAACTATCCTAAACAGGCAGTCAGACATCCCTTTTACAATCCAGGAATGCTAGCTTCCAACTGCTCACCTGCCTGCCTGATTGCCCCTAACCGCTTCTGTCTGCCATCCCGATCAACCCCTAACCACTTCCCTGACAGCCTGATTGACACCTAACTGCTCCCCTGCCAGCCCAACCATCCCAAACTGTCCTCCCCTGCATATTCCCTCTTTATTAGATAGGGTTTTTTCTTTAAAATATTGGACAGCCGTAACTGATTTGGCTAGTGGATGGAGCATCAGCCTGCAGACTCAAAGGTCTCAGGTTCAATTCCAGTCAAGGGCATGTACCTTGGTTAGAGGCACATACCCAGTGAGGAGTGAACAGGAGGCAGCTGATCAATGTTTCTCTCTCATAGATGTTTCTAGCTCTCTATCCCTTTCCCTTCTTCTCTGTAAAAAATCAATAAAAGATATATTTTTAATAAAGAAACATTTAATATTCCTTCATATCTGCCTGGCTGGTGTAACTCAGTGGCTGAGATCCCAGGCTGCCTCCACTGGCAGGGAATCAGCCATGGGGAGTGAATTCTGCTAGGCCACTTACTCTGCAGGATCTCAGCGGCAGCCCTCCCTGAGACTGAGTGACTCAAGCAGAGCTGAAAGGACTGGGCACCACCATTTTGTGGCTATGGGCACTGCCATTTATGTCATGGAGTGGCAGTTAATTTGCATATTACTCTTTATTAGAAAGGATCATTTAGTTCGTACTTTCAAAATATAATCTTTTCAATCTAGATCTGAATAACTCAAGTGTGAAGAATCGACAAGCACATGGAGAACAAGAAACAAATTAATATTAACAGGTTTTACTATATCAACTGAGAGTCATAAGAGTCTCACATGCTCTAATAAGCCCAGGAATGCATAAGAGCCAACATTGCCAAGGACAAATTAAAAGGAAAGTTCAGAGATCAGACTTGGTTCATAGACATTTTTGGAAATACCAGTAGCTTATTTTCATGTTAAAAACCTAACTGACTTGAAAATAAATCTTAGCATTATTTAAAGGAAGTTTTAAAAAATAATTATTAGCATAAGAAATGTCTTTTAACAAAAACTAAAGCCTAATGCTAACTCAAAAAAAAAATAAAGAAATTGAAAAATGGAATATATTCTATAGTCAACAAGAAATTCTGGCACAAATTAAGTAGTTCTTATAAACTAAGGCATAGACTGCTCAAATATAATATTCTCTCATATGAGAGAAAATTGCTCTACTATATATTCTTTACTTCATTGGGTCACAATACAGCTTGGGCATGAAGGAGAAATGTGTGTCAATTAACTTGCATTAATATTACAATTTCTCTTCCACCAAAATCCATTCTATAATGTGTTTAAAAGTTAATATGATGAGTCCAGCTGATGTGGCTTAGAGGTTGAGCTTCAACCTATAAACCAGGTCAGGGCATATGCCTGGGTTGAGGGTTCAATCCCTAGTGGGGGAGGTGGAGGAGCAACGACCAGAGATTATCTTTCATCATTCATGTTTCTGTCTCTTCCTCCCCCTTCCTCTCTGAAACCAATAAAAATGTATTTTTTTAAAAAGTTAGTATGATGACTTTTTTCACTTAGCATAATTCTCTCACATGATCTCACTCATTTGTGGATTATAATGAACAACATAAACCAATGAACAAACACAGATCTAAAGACAGAAAAGCATCAATCAGATGCTCACACCTCAGAGGGAAGGTGGGGGAGGGGGAGGATAAGGGGGAGAGATCAATCAAAGGACTTGTATGCATGCATATAAGCATAAGCGATGGATACAGAAAAGGGGGTGAGAGTGAGAGCAGTACTGGGAGAATGAGGGGACCATGGGGGGATAAAGACACATTTGTAATACCTTAATCAATAAAAAATGGATAATAAAAAATTTTAAAAAGTTATGATGAAATGTAAAGAAAAGTTAATCAGGTATCCAAAGTGAATTAGGAGAATTTTTTCTTCCCAATTTAATTTAGTGAATTTTAAAAAATAAACAGGAATAAACTATTAAAACCTAACAAAATTGTGTGCTGGCTCTTGCTGTTTTTACTCAAGCCAAGATCTTTAATATAATTTCATATTTTAAATTAACATTAATTATTTTTAAACAAAACTTACAACTTAAAATATTTTAACATAAATTGCTATAAAGAATATTTTACTAAGAATTATTCTAAATCAAAAGAAAATAACCCCTATAGTGAAAGGGGAATTTACTGCTGCTATTCATTTTATTTTTACTAAAAATCACCATCCTACTTAATTTTTTTATGAAGTGTTTTCATTTGACAAAAATCCATATTTATACAGCATTGTAATCCCTCTTCCCCTTTTCTAGATTTTGAATAACCCAGAAGCACCTACAGATTTGGCTAGAAAGCTTCCATGCAATCCAGTGCTTACTTATGACCAAACCAGAGAAAGGTTACCTAGATCACTCTTGAGTAGCAAGGTTCATCTTGCATTAATTAGAATTGATTTAATTGCAAACATCCCAACCAAAGAAATATATCCCTGAGATCTAGAGTTTTTCACAACATCAAAATGAGTGTAGACTTTATAAGATTCTTTATTTTTATTCTAATCTCAAGCTGGAAAAAATTCATATTCCTTAAAAAAAAACATGTACTGCTTGGTCATTGGTATGTGGGTAATTTTTTAACAGCAGATCTGTAAAAGACAAGGAGAAAAAGTAATGGTTCTGATTTGCCCTACTGCCAAATATCAGGCGTTAATACTCCCACATGGCTGATTCCAGCCACCAGTGTGACAGCAGCAAAAACAGTCAGAAATAGATGCTCAGTTGGACACCATACATAGTCCTTCCCCCATGTAGACATAAATAAACTCAAGAGTAAAGCGAATTAAAATAATTAGGATATGATGACTTATTTATTACTTTTGATTTTAATAGTTTGCTTATATAATGTAATTTTTAACAATGACTGCATTTAACAACTTCAACTAATTCCTGAAAATTGGGTGAGCAGCTCTCATGAGCCAGATCGAGCAAACATCAGTATACCTCTGTCCTCTTGGTAGTCTCTTTCATTGAGTCTGTTTTTATTCCTTACTCTAAACTCTTAAGTAGATTACTTACTTTATGTCTTTTTCTTTCTATGTTTATCAAGACCACTAAGGAATTTAAACCTGTGAACAGTTTTGGCTACATACAATGGAGATGTTTAAATATTATTTTTAAATTTCTATTTATTTTGTAATTCTCTGTGGTTTATATTATTAACCAAATGTTATTTAGAAATGCTTGTGGGTTTTGCCTTTTGATTGTTTTTCTATTTCCATCAGTTTAGAGTAATTTCTTTAAGCTTATTGATTTCTAGTTATGCAGCATTGTAATTTGAGAATATGACCTATATAACTTCTACTTTTAAAGCTCATTAAGATTTAAGCAAAGGCACAGTGTTCACATGGACCCGTTTCACGGCCCTTACTTGAGTCACTGGGGAAACAATGCTGGTGTTTAATCTCAGTGCTCCTTGACAGTGAGTTTTCATACCCCTTTATTGGTGTTCAATACTCTCTCCTTAATCCAAATAAATGAGAAGTAAAATTCTCTGCACAGAGGAATAAATGTGAGTAAAATGATTAACTTTTCTTTTTAAATCTTTGTGATTACTTATGACTTAACTAACAGACTTGAATGGGGCTCTCAAGTCCTCTGGCCTTAGTTTCTCCTCTGTAAAGTAAGAGATAAACTATGGTCTATCAGGTCTTTTCCAGCACAAACAGCCAGTGGTTATTACAACTGCTGGACGTTGCCAAACTTCCAGATTAGATTACAGGGCCCTTTGACCAGCTGCTGGAGAAGCCAGATCCTATAGCCCATCTTTCAGTGTTTCCTTGGAGTCCAGGAGAAGTGGCAGGAACTATAATTTCTGGGATTCCAATCCCAAGTCACAGCTCCCACCAGAATGGTGTGATGGGTACCATGCCAAAAGCTACTCTAGAGAGGAGATGGAAGCAGCAGGTGAAAGGAGATGAGTTGATTATTGCAATCTCCATCAAGCAAGGACTGAAGTCCAAGTTTGGAGGTAGGGTCAAGCAATATGGGGCAGTATACTATAAATTGCACAATTAGCTAGTATTATCCTCGGTGAATTAAGACTCTCAATTTGTAAGTAATGAAAAATAACTTGAATTATCTTAAGGAAGGAAAGGTTAATATATTGTAAGAATGCAGGAAGGCAGCTGAGCCTAAAAAGAAATTAATGCTGGAAAATGAGAATATCAGAATTTTCTTTCCATCTATCATCCAGATCTCTCAGCATACTTACTTCACTCTCTTTCTGAAAATAAGCTATTTTTCTGCTTCTCCGAAGCTCTGTGGAATAGATCACACATACAGTCTCTTAAATTCAGAAGTTACCATTCCAGGCCCACAAATGGGTCAAATTTCCAAAAGAAAGAAGATGATTAGTCCAGCTTCAGTCAGTTGTGTACCCAAGGTGCAATCAGCCATCAGCAGTGGGGCTATATTGCTTCCAAATGATTGATCTCTTGAATGGGAACAAGGGAAAATTTCTGGAGAAAGGGGGTGAGAACAGAGAAACTCAAAAGGTGTGTACCATATTTGCCCAATATAAGAGATAAATCAATCAAAGTTCAGGGAGAATAGAAACTAATCCTGTCAAGGTGACACAGACTACCAATGTCAAGGTCATGCATGACCTTAATTTGGGTCTAGTCTCAAGATCTTTAACTCCTAACAGAACTGTTCTTTAGGACGTACTAAAATATACCTAAGATGCTTGCATTTTCTATAATTAGTATTTTAATTATACATTAAGAAAAAAGAAACCTAAGTCATATTGAAGCCAAAATACATTTTAAAAAAATCACTCAATTGTTTTCAAGTTTACCTTCAATACATCAAACACAAACTCTCCTTCCTGACTTTTAGTATCTTCTATAGGATAGCCCATCTACCTACCCAACACTTGCCTCAGTGTTCCACAAGAACTCCTCCTAAGGCAATCCAGGCCTTTTTTTTTTTTTTACTGATGTGAATACACCATACTCATTGCCACCTCTATGTGTGCACAGGTGTGGTCCCTCTCCTCGTCTTCCTACTATCCTATCTCAGTCCCTTCAAAGTCTGCTCTGAGTCCTGCCTCCTCCATGAAGCTCTTTTGACAACTCAAATCTCACTGAATTTCCACTTTTCTGAATTTCAAAGGTCAACTTATTTAACCTATTTGTGTTCTCATAATTTTCCTTTTTTAAAAAAATAAATATTTATTGTTCAGTTTATTACAGATGTTCCTCTACACCCGACCCCCATAATTCCCCTCCACCTGATTCCCTACCCCATACCCCATACCTTTACCCCTGCCACTGTTCTCATCCATAGGTGTAAGATTTTTGTCGAGTCTCTTCCTGCACCCCTCAAACCTTCTTCCCCCCGAGAATTGTCAGTCCATTCCCTTTCTATGCCCTAATTCTATTATATTCACCAGTTTATTCTGTTCATCAGATTTTTTCTTCACTTGATTTTTACATTCACTTGTTGATAGGTATGTATTTGTTATCACTTTGTTGTTCATAATTTTTATCTTTACCTTTTTCTTCTTCTTCCTCTGCTTAAAGAATACCCTTAAGCATTTCATATAATCTTGGTTTGGTGGTGATGAATTCCATTAGCTTTTTCTTATCTGTGAAGCTCTTTATCCGACCTTCAATTCTGAATGATAGCTTTGCTGGGTAGAGCACTCTTGGTTGTAGGTTCTTGCTATTCATCACTTTGAATATATCCTGACACTCCCTTTTGGCCTGCATAGTTTCTGTTGAGAAATCAGCTGACAGTCATATGAGAACTCCCTTGTAGATAACTATTTTTCTCTTGCTGCTTTCAAGATTCTCTCTTTGTCTTTTGCCTTTGGCATTTTAATCACGATGTGTCTTGGTGTGGTCCTCTTTGGATTCCTTTTGTTTGGGGTTCTCTGACCTGTAAGTCCATTTCTTTCACTAGGTAGGGGAAGTTTTCAGTCATTATTTCTTCAAATAGGTTTTCAGTATCTTGCTCTCTCTCTTCTTCTGGCCTCCCCATAATTCTGATGTTGGTATGCTTAAAGTTGTCCCAGAGGCTCCTTATACTATCTTCACAATTTTGGACTCTTTTTTCTTTTTCTTTTTCTGGTTGGGTGTTTTTTGCTTCCTCATATTTCAGATCTTTGGTTTGATTCTTGGGGTCCTCTAGTTTGCTGGACTTCTGTATATTATTTTTTATTTCAGATAGTATATTTTAAATTTCTGACCTGTTCTTTTCTGTTTTGTTTGTTTGTTTGTTTTTTGTGGGGGGGGGGGGTTGGCATTCTCATTAAGATCCTTGAAGGACTCACTAAGTTTCTTGGCGGTTTGTAGAAGATTCTTAAGTAACCTTAGAAATGTGGTTTGAACTCTATGTCCAGAAGTTTGCTTTCCTCCATTTCTTTCATTCGTGACATGTTTCTTTGACTCCACATTTTGGCTGCTTCCCTGTGTTGATGGAGTGGTTTTGTGTGCTAGTTGTAATTTATGGCCCAGTAGCTCCGCCTCCCCAATCATCTGAGGTGGACACTCTTGGTGCATCCTTTGTAGGCTGGGTACACAGTCTTGTTGTAGTTAAGTCTTGATTGCTATTGGTACACTGGGAGTTATTGACTTCCAGGCCAATTGATTGTGAGGATTAGCTGTGTCTATTAATGGAAGAACTCTTGTGCTGGAGACACCCCTATGCTTTAGTGGGGCGTTGGTGCTCATTGAGTCTGCCTCTTGTGTCACTTATATATGTGAGGAGTTGAAATCTGGTGTCTTCTCACCCTGACCTCTAGGTAAACTGGTTCCTGGATCTCCAAGGAGGTGCAAGTCAGCTACTGTCTGAGACCACCCAGTAGGAGCTACAAGGAGATCTGCAGGTTTCTCCTCTTTGCTTGGAGTTTGGAAGTTTTGGAGTTGTCTGACCCAGTTGCAATTTGTTAGGTTAAGCTACTAGAGAGCAGGCCATTCATATGCAAAAGCCGCTGCACACAGCTGAGCAGTTTTGTAAATTGGGTGGGTGGGGTCTCAGGGAATTGCTAGGGCATGGCAAACAGCGCTGGCTGCCAGTCAGCCCTCTCTGTGTCCCCATGTCTTTCGTCCCATGCCCCAGCGCAGTAAACAATGATTCCTGTGTACACCTCTGCGAGAAAGCCACCCTCCCTTTCCGACCTGATGGCAGACAGTCCAATTTCTCCCTGTATGAGCCTAGGTCCCCAGAATCTCACTGGAAAATGGAGTTCAGAGAGTTGGGAACTTGTAACTCCCTTCCAGGTGAAAAAAAAAAAACAGTGTGCCAGCCCTATTCGCAAGAGTCTCCGAACCTCTGTTTTTCTGAGCCTTGAACGTCCTACCAGGTCTCAATGCACTTTTTTCTCTCCTTCTAGTTATAGAACTTCCACTCTGCCAACTTTCCCATGATTCTGAGGGATAGTCATTTTGTCTTTTAGTTGTAGTTTTGGTGTGGTTGTGAGAGGCAGTACTTATAGGTATATACCTTATGCTGCCATCTTGGTTCTCCTCATAATTTCCTTTCTTATTTTATGCTCCCACTAGACTATTAATTCCTGAAGGGGGGATGATAACTTAGTGTGCATCTCCAGGAATACAGCTCCTAACTTCTTCTGCTTGCCAGCCTGATCACCCCCTAACCACTCCACTGCTGATGGCTCATTGTACCTTGGGTACACAACTGACTGAAGCTGGACTAATCATCATCTTTCTCCAGTGCACAAGATCTGTATGAAGAGGCATGAGTTTTCTAACCACCAGCACTCAGATGCCTCAATGATTAACCAGTTTCTACCACTGTAGGAGCTTAATGACTCCAGCATGAAATTAATCTGCTGGACATGCTAGTCTCCCTTGCCTACCATTTCTCCTGTAAATTGCAGTTACTCTTATGTCCTGAGCTTATTTTTATCTATGCAGAACAGACCTGAATCTAGCTTCACTTATAGACTGAACATCACTCTGTTCACTGCTTTCCCTCCTACCACAGAGATCTCTCATTTATGCCATTTAAAGTCTTACACATTAGTTCCAGAATTAAATTCTTTATCATCATACCATAGCAATAAAAATAGCAATGAACAACTAAAATTTGGGACCCAGAGCTTACAAGAAGCTTGCATTGAATTTATTCTGTGATCATTACTTTTGTTAAGTTCTGTATATTCATAATTTTGAAGTCAAATAGTGAAGCATAGTTTAAAATGAAAAACAATAGTCCCCTGCCACAACTCTACCCAGAGGTAACTAGTTTCATGCTCTTAACCTTTATCTTGATACTAGAGGCCCATACACAAAATTTGTGCACTGGGGGGGTGGGGGGGATGAGTATGGTCCCTCAGCCCAGCCTGCACTCTCACTAATCTGGAACTCCTTAAGGATGTCTGACTGCCTGTTTAGGCCTGATCCCACAATCCAGGATTGCTGGGTCCCAACTGCTCACCTGCCTGCCTGCCTGATTGTCCCTAACTGCTTCTGCCTGCCAGCCTGATCACCCCCTAACCACTCTCCTGCCAGCCTCATCAATACCTAACTACTCCCCTGTTGGCCTGGTTACCCCTAACTGCCCTCCCTGCTGGCCTGGACACCCCTAACTGCCCTCCCCTACTGGCCAACTTGTGGCAGCCATCTTGTGTCCACATAGCAGTGGCCATCTTTGACCACATGTGGGCACCATTGTGTATGTTGGAGTGATGGTGAATTTGCATATTACCTCTTTATTATATAGGATTTGCCTCTATATTTTAAAATAATGTGCTGCCGAAACCAGTTTGGCTCAGTGGTTAGAGAGTCGTCCTGAGGACTCAAGGGTCCCAGGTTCAATTCCAGTCAAGGGCAAGTACCTTGGTTGGGGGATGTGCAAGAGGCAGCTGATCGATGTTTCTCTCTCATCTATGTATCTAGCTCTCTATCTTTTTCCCTTCCTCTCTGTAAAACAATCAATAACATATAAAAAAAATAATAATGTTCTTATAGCCTAGCTGGTGTGGCTCAATGGGTAGCATATCCACCCATGAACCGGGAGGTCACCAGTTCAGCTCTCAGTCAGGGCACATGCGGAGGATGTGCAGGAGGCAGCCAATCAATGTTTCTCTCTCATCAATGTTTTTATCTCTCTATCCCCTCCTTTCCTTTCTCTCTAAAGTGAATAAAACATATTAAAAAATAATAATGTGCTTATATTATTATAGTTACTAGAAGCCTAGTACACAAAATTCATGCATGGGGATGGGTGTGTCCTGGTAGGATTGGAACTAAATGGGGAGTCGGACATCCCTCTCCCAATCCAGGTCTGCTGGCTCTCAACTGCTTGCCTGCCTGCTTTCCTGATTGCCCCTAACTGCTTCTGCCTGCTAGCCTGATCATTGCCCTGCCAACTTAATTGATGCCTAGCTACACTCCCTTGCAGGCATAGTCACCCTAACTGCTCTCCCCTGCAGGGCTGGGTCCCTCCCAACTGCCCTTCCCTGCAGCCCCACTTCTCTCCTCTGCTAGCCTGGTCACCCCTAACTGCCCTCTTCTGCAGGCTTGATTGTCCCCAACTGCCTTCCCTTGCTGGCTGATCCCTCCCAATTGCCCTCCCCTGTTAGCCATTTTGTGGCAGCCCTCTTGTGTCCAGATGGGGGCAGCCATATTGTGTGTTGAAGTGATGGACAATCTGCATATTACTCTTTTATTAGATAGGATAGAGGCCTGGTGCACGGGAAGGGGCCAGCTGGTTTGCCATGAAGTTTCTTGTGTAACTTATTTGTTCTCCCTAAAACAGCATGGATCAAGGTGGGGGTTCCCTTGGGTGTGGGTTGTCCTGGGCAAGGGGCCTGGGGTGGATTGCAGGCTGGCCATGCCCCCCAGTACCTAACCAGAGGCCCTGGTATCTGGGATTTATTTTTATTTTTTGTATTTTATTTTATTTTTTTAAATTTTTATTTTTTATACATATCTCCCCATTGCCCCCCCTCCCTCCCAGGCATACCCCAACACCCCCCAATGTCTATGTTCATTGGTTATGCTTATATGCATGCATACAAGTCCTTTGATTGATCTCTTATCTACCTCACCTAACTTTAATCTTCCTGCTGTAATTTCACAGACTGTTTGAAGCTTTACTGCCTCTGTATCTATCCTTTTGTTCATCAGTTTATAATGTTCTTTATTATCCACCAATGAGTGAGGTCATGTGATACTTCTACTTCATTGACTGACTTATTTCACTAAGCATAAAGCTCTCCAGTGCCATCCAGGTTGCTGCAAATGCTAAGAATTCCTTCTTTTTAATGGCAGCATAGAATTCCATTGTGTAGATGTACCACAGTTTTCTGATCCACTCATCTGCTGACGGGCACATAGGCTGTTTCCAAATTGTAGCTATTGTTAATTGTGCTGCTATGAATATAGGGGTGCATAAATCCTTTCTGATTGGTGTTTGTAACTTCTTAGGATAAATTCCTAAGAGTGGGATTACAGGGTCTAATGGGAGATCCATTTTTAGTATTTTGAGGAAACTCCATATTGTTCTCCACAGTGGCTGCACCAGTCTACATTCCCACCAACAGTGCACAAGGATTCCTTTTTCTCCACATCCTCACCAACACTTGTCGATTGTTGATTTGTTGATGATTGCCATTCTGACCGGTGTAAGATGGTATCGCATTGTCGTTTTGATTTGCATCTCTTGGATGATTAATGACTTTGAACATGTTTTCATGTGTCTCTTGGTCTTCCTTCTGTCGTCTTTCAAAAAGGTTCTATTTAGGTCCATTGCCCATTTTTTTTATTGGATCGTTCATCTTCCTTTTATTGAGTTGTATAAGTTGGCTGTAGATTTTGGAGATTAAACCTTTATCAGTGATAACATTTGCAAATATGTTCTCCCATACAGTGATCTTTCTTGTTGTTTTGTTGATGGTTTCTTTTGCTGTGCAAAAGCTTTTTATTT